>OY744611.1:54039094-54111594 GCA_963556255.1 Allolobophora icterica | reverse complement strand
TGCCTTCCTCCGACCATCCTTCCACCCCTCCTTGCCTCCAACCATCCTTCCATCCATGCCTTCCTCCGACCATCCTTCCACCCCTCCTTGCCTCCAACCATCCTTCCATCCATGCCTTCCTCCGACCATCCTTCCACCCCTCCTTGCCTCCAACCATCCTTCCATCCATGCCTTCCTCCGACCATCCTTCCACCCCTCCTTGCCTCCAACCATCCTTCCATCCATGCCTTCCTCCGACCATCCTTCCACCCCTCTTTGCCTCCAACCATCCTTCCATCCATGCCTTCCTCCGACCATCCTTCCACCCCTCCTTGCCTCCAACCATCCTTCCATCCATGCCTTCCTCCGACCATCCTTCCACCCCTCTTTGCCTCCAACCATCCTTCCATCCATGCCTTCCTCCGACCATCCTTCCACCCCTCCTTGCCTCCAACCATCCTTCCATACCTCCCTATCTGACAAAATCCTTCCATTTCTCCGTTCCTCTAACCATCCTTGCAATCTCCTTTCTTCACTCTCAACCTCGCTCCTACCATCCTTCAATTCCTCCCTTCCTCCGACCATCCTTTTATACCTCCCGTCCTCCGACAATCCATTCCTCCTTCCTCCGACCATCATTCCTTCTCTCTCTTGCTCCGACCGTCCTTTAATTCCTCCCTTTTCCGACCCTCCTTCCATCCCTTCATTCCTCCGATCATCATTCCTTCCCTTCCTTCTTCCGACCCTCCTTCCATTCCTTCCTTCCTCCGTCCATCCTTCCATCCCTCTCTTGCACCGACCATCATTTCAACCATCCCTTCCTCTAATAATCCTTCCATCACTCCCTACTTCAGACTATCATTCCTTCCCTCCGTTGCTCCGACCATCCTTCAATTCATCCCTTCCTTTGACATTCTTCCATCCTTCCCCTGCTTCGACCATCATTCCATTCCGCCACTCCTCCTACCATCCTTCTATTCCTCCCTTCCTCCTACCACCCTTCAATTCCTCCCTTTCTCCGACCATCCTTCTTTTCCTCCCTTCCTCTGACCATCCCTCCCTTGCTCCGACCATCATTTCTTCTCTTTCTTCTTCCGACCATCCTTCCATCCGTCATTTCTCCGATTTCTTCCTTCCCTTCCTTCCTCCGACAATCTTTCCAACCCTCCATTCATCTGACCATCCTTCCATCCCTCCCTTCTTCCGACGCTTCTTCCGTCTCTACTCCCTCCACCGTCATGCCCATCGGCGGGTGCATGCGTGCGTGAGTGCAATAGTGAGGAGTGGCATTCCTCTCACTCGATGTTGTCGATTGACAAATGACAGTTGTAACGTTTCACATAAACCAAAGGAAAGATTTGACATGACGCCTCAGTTTGGGAAGAAGATTGCTCATCAGGTTCGAACTCCGTCTTGTACACTGACTCCGTTATCACTGATGTGTAATAGTTCATTAGGAAGTCACAGGGATTCGAAATTTCTGCAGAATTCAAACGCAGAAACGTTGACGGAAGATAAACCGAGTGAGAAAGCCTCAAAAGGCAGACAGGCATTAATTGTTATTAGTTATTACCACTAAGGTCAGCCAAGTTCGTGAACTGTGTTTGCCTCAGGTTAAAGTTGTTCTTGAGAAAAGCGATTTGAAGATGGATTGCTCTCTATCCACACGACAGAATGTAGTCGAGGATTCATCGGGTGCTGAAACGGATGATAACACGTCGAACGGTCAAAGCTGTCAGTCGCAGTTTCTGCATAAAGAGGTTGACGCAAGAGAAGAGGGTGACGCAGGAGACAGGCGCCTTCAGGAACACATCGAGAAACTGGAGTTGCTTCTCAAGGTTTTGTGTAATTTCTTCCCATCTGTTCTTCTTCTTTCAGCCTTCTAGGCTTCGTTTCCAGTTGCTATTATGGAATGAATTGAGTGGCCGCCTGGTTTTGTTGATACGATGCCGAGTCCATTGAATGGGTGACTGTACAGGGAACAGGATTCCATCTGATGCACACTCGGCCTTCCATCCATACTCTGTGGTAAATGAGTAGCAACAGTAGTTAGGAGGTTAAAAACAGTTTTGTTGTTGTCATTGGATTGCTGTTACTTGTGTTTACAGCGAGTAACGGATGACCTCTTGACCCCGTAGGACAATGACTGAGTGGCTTCTATAGAGAGACATATAAATAGATGTCTTTGTTATGACCAGAGCTGCTATTATTCACCCACTCCACAGTTGGTTGTGTTGACGTCATTTATGATTTAAGTAGACCAAAACCTTTGTTCAGTGCTGCGTTTGAAAGCCGTAGTAGATACTGCTGTTGATACATGCGAGAGCTGTTTGCGAAACTTTCTTCAGAGAAGGAGTCAGAATTTGTGATATTACAGTATTAGGCCTAGTCCTACTTGTTTTTGGAAGATGCCTGTTTATTAGAGCTGTACCGATGCATCGGAAGCATTCGTAATCGGGCCGATTATTAGAGGAATCGGCATAATCGGTATCGGCAAAAAAGTATCGGCGCCGATGCAAATTATTTTAAAATTTACGGTCTTGCACAATAATCGTTAAAAAAGAACACAAAAATCTTGTTTTGTTTCGTATTATTGATTTATATCTAGCTTCGCACTACTTAGTAGGCATCGTAGAAACCAAGGACTATTATACAGTTTACACAGGTGTGGGCAAACTACGACTCGCGGGCCAGATTCGGACCGCCAACAATTTTTATTCCGCCCCAACACTATCCAGCCCACACCATTCTTCGTAAAATTCTAAAAAAATACAAATCACGAGAAGTTTTGCTCATTTTACAGGTGTGGCGCTGCTTTCTTACTTACTATTCCGGTCTCGTCTTTATAATGACTTTACGGATTATGGGAAACTTGTTAATGCATGTTTACACTGTTTCACAGTTGCACCTCACTAGTGACAGCCAGAGTATTATATTGAATTTTAAATAAGTAAACGTTTTAATCGTTAGTAAAAGTTTAAAATTTGTTACCCGGCCGTCTGAATTTTTTGCGTTTAATGTCACCCAAATGGCCCAATGTGCAAAACGTTTGCCCACCTCTGCTCCAATATATAATCCTTGCACTGGTATGGCACTACGTCACCAGCGAGATTCAAAGACGTCGTAGAAACGGTATTTGCTTTAAAATCTCTACGAGTGTACGTCATAATGTATTGTAATAGTAGTTATAGTACTAGTAGGTTTATGTTTGGGAACCGAACATTTTCACTATACAAAGAAAAGAAATATTCAGCTTCGTACGCGGTGTCGGCTGTTGCAAAAATCGGCCATACGCGGTATCGGCATAATCGGCAAAAAGCCTGGTAATCCTGGGTTTTAGCGTCGGAAATTATTTCATTGAAAAGTTCTAATGCAATATTACAATAAATAATCATCGTTCATCCAACTTCTAGTTTCAGTTATATTTTAATCGATTATCCAGCCTCTAGTTTCGTGAACATTTTCATCAATCTTCCAACTTCTAGTTTCAGTTATATTTTAATCGATTATCCAGCTTCTAGTTTCGTGAACATTTTCATCAATCTTCCAACTTCTAGTTCGAATTTTACTATCAAATGTTTTCATCGCTCATACACGGGAATAATATCGGCACTAAAACGATATATTTTCGTCGTAATTCCAACTTCTAGTTTGACTTTAATTATGTAATATTTTCATCGCTCATCCGGCTTCTAGTTTCATTGATATTTTCATCAATCTTCCAACTTCTTGTTTGAGTTTAACTGTGAAATGTTTTCATCGCTCATGCAATGTAAATAATTTCCGACGCTAAAACCCAGGATTACCAAAAGCCTTATCGGTACAGCTCTACTGTTTATGTAGGGTAAGGTTGAACTAACAATCATGTGTTTAAATGATACATGTGGGAGACAGATAGACAGAGAAAATGTGTGAGTGAGCGATAGAGACACAGAGAGAGAAATTTTATGGTCTGTGACTGTGGAATTTCACTGTCTTGTAGAAAATAAGTGACAAAATCAAGCGGTTGCAGGAGACTGAACTCAGCCTCGAAGACATGGACCAAGAAGACTCGAGTTATACCCTCGAGGACAGGTCAGTAAATTAACCAGGGCACTTGCATTTATGTGTGCCTTGACCTCTCACTCCCTGTTGTTGAATTGAGAGAAATGCTAAGGGATATGACCCTCTGAAAGACATTATAGGATGCAGCCCCATTGCAAAATGTGTCTTTATAGGCCTATTGTTAGGGCTTCAGTGACATCTTCTTTTGATTATGTAACCCGTCTTGTATTGTACTTGTTATGATGGATTTATGTTGATCCTCTTCAGAGAGTCTCATGCAGTGTGAAGATATAGTGGCAATATTGTGTGAAATTTCTGTTTGCAAGATGTTTCTTTATTTGATGCATCCTGAGCTTGGTTTAAGTGATTTAAGTGCAGTTGCAATGATTTAGATGTTGCTCTAAAGTAGTGATCGTGAGAAGACATACAAGTCCCAGTGAATTAAGAGTAGTTTGTCTTGAATCAGATGATATTTAATTTAAAGCATTTTGTGCTGCATAGGTACAAGAATAGATTCGTCAAAGTTTTGAATCGTCTTTGCGAGCGGAAGGGAAGAGACACGTCTAGGCCTACGGGACGGGAAGTCGAAAGAAACCTCAACTATTATGGTTTGTCTTCTTAATCCGTCTCAATTGCCACGTCAGCTTTCATATATTTCGAAAGACTATATTGAATGTTTAAAGATAACCAAATCGATATCTCAGGTCTATCTGATCCATCAGGAATTTAAAGATGTTCCTGATAGTTCTGGAACGACTAAAATTCGTCAATATCTGGCTGAACAGAAGTGCTGGGAACAGTGTTGGTGTGAGAAAGGTGGATTGTTATGTCGGGAACAGGAAAATCGTCCAGAATGTTTGGTCGTGTTGACGAATTGAATCTTCTGCTATTAGGGTCCTACATAAATGAGTTAATCTGAAAGTGTATTATGATAGTTTGTCCTAGTTTTTGGAGTTTTAAAAATTTGCTATTGGTGATTTTAAAATTTTACAATAGTGACTGATGACATTGCTATTATTAGAAGTAATCTGTACAGGGCTTATAACAAATGTGATGAAAGAGTAATTGGTTAATATGATTATTTTTGGCTATCATGCGGCCAATTTGTGCGCTTTAAGGCAATTTGAAAATGCTGAACCAACAGTACATGACATTGTGTTCAGCGAAAGACTATTTGAGAACTTGATTAGTTTAATCAGAGTTCAGTTGCTAATGTTAAACAGGTCTCAGTGTTGCCATCTTTGTGAAAGATAATCTAAATCTTATAACCAGATTCAGACTTTCTCAAGCGCTCTGCGCTGCAGTGATAGCGTGTTGAGCCCATAGTTGAGTTAAAGGAAGATGTGGGTTGATTGAGTGCCTTCGGAAGAAAAAATGCATTTGCACTGAAGAAAGTGATCAGTTGGTTGAGATGTGTTGATTTTCTTGTAAATGAATTAGTTTCCTGTCTTTAGGAAAAGTGCCATCTATCGTTTGGTTCGAGAGGCATTTACAGACGTTGGTAATATTTTGCAGAAGCGTCGAATGGCTGATCACTTGGACAATTTTGGATGTCACCTCACGGAGAATCTCAAGTCAGTAGAGATCTCTCTCATGCTCTCCATTAAAAGCAAACGAACATCATAGAAAGTTTTCTGACTCCAATGTTTCAAACTCCAATCATAATGACAGAAATTGTGGTTATTCATCTGTCAATTCCTAACGATTTTGTTGTATAAATGTAAAGCCCTGAAATTCTCCGCATCACTCAGATGTCCATACCTCACTCAGCTTAGTCTTGGAAGGCTTGAGTTTCTCCTCCAACCTTTGTCTCGGGCAAGAGTGCAACAACGCAAGGTCCTGCAGAACACATGAATGTCGCATATGCAAACAGGATAAATATAAGAAATCAATACCTACAGTCATTATCTATTGATGATCAATGACTTATTGTCCTTTGCTATAGCTAATCAAATCCATGATACATAGGTGAGTTTTCGTGAATGGTCAGAATCTGATGAGTATGTCTTCTATCTTCATGTGTGTCGTTATATAAACGATATGTTTCTGTGATAGAATTTTGATAGTGTACATTCATGTGCCTCTAGGGTGTATGGTAGTGTAGTGGTTAGCGTGTTGGACTGTCAATCAAGAGGTCAGGGTTCAAATCCCCACCAGGGCAGAAATTTGGTTTTAGATTTCTGCTTTACCTGATCCCATAGTCGAATCAGCTGTATTGAGTTGACTGACTGTACACTGTCGCTGGGAAGATGAGACAACGAGGAAGAGAACTGGCCACCCGCCCTCATATGCTGAAGCTAAGAAAATGAAGTCGCTAACATTTCATCCGCATGGCTAGGTTAAGGGACTTCTTCTTTATGTGCACCTGGTTATTTTGCAGACCATTTACTTTACAATATTACGTTGTAGATGCTGGTGTTGAAGTTTATCGGTCAGGGTATTGAAGTGTGTGTAGAAATTGGTTGCCTATGTTGGTTGTGTGGGTGTGTGTGTGTGGGTGTATGTGTATTGTTTAGGACTCGCGATGACCGGCTCTCTTTGACTCTCGACTCAGGCAAAGGCTCGACGACAATCTCAAGGTTTCCAGAACAACCTTGATGAGGTAACAATGTGTCTATTTTTACCCGAAGATTTGTGTAGTTTCTTTTAAGGAACCTCACCAAGCTGATTTAGAGATTACTCTGCGTTGTATTTTATGAATTTCTATAGCACCAGTATATTACTTCTATCGTAGGAGTTCCACTACAGTCAGCATGGTTGTGGTATTGGGTCTAGTTCTGATTAACCAACTACTATATTCAGCTTGGACTCGTGTAGGTGAATTCATCGACAGACTTGACTTATGATAACTAAACCAGATCACATGTTAAAAAATATAACGCTGAAATGGTAAATATGTAGTGCATTTCTTCTGTAGCGCGTTAACCAATGTATCAGAGTGTTAAAGCCGGTGAATTTGGAGGATGTAACATCGCTTTGAGTTAAGCAGAATGGCTCATAAAGTGGGAGTGTGTAAATTCATTCATTCATTCAGTCTGAAAATTTAGCATCCCGTGAAGTTACCTGCGCTTCCAGCCTAACCACGGCAATAATAAACTGGACTTAAATCACTTAAAAAAACACAAGCAAACCATTCTTAGGCAAAAGGTGAATCTGCAATGGGAGATGATTCCAGACCGACCACAGAGAAAGCACGACGCTGCCTATTTGCGTTGGTAGCACGAGAAATCAAGAGCTCACCCGCAGAAGAAGAGCGAAGGGCTCGTCGGCCAGCTACATCATGAGAGACAGGATAGCAGAGCTCACGCCAAGAAGGCATCGCCAGATCAACGCAGCTATTCTTTAGTTGATGCGTTGCGAGATCGGGAGCCAGTGTACACACTCTGTATGTAATCTTGTCTTCTTCTAACTTTCTGGTTGTTAATCTGGAATATGTATTTGGCAGGTGATCAGCAAATATGCACAGAAGCAGGACGAGGGTCCAGTCGAAGATATAGAGGAGGACGAGGAGGAGGGGTAGGAGGAGGAGGAGGAGGAGGAGAGGAAAAGAGGAGGAGGAGGAGGTAGAGAGGGAAAATGAAAAGAAATTCATGCACGACATTGAGCAGATTGAAGAAATTGTCCTCACAGATGAAAGCACTGCAGAGGAAGAGGAGGAGCAGGATGAGGAGGAAGAGGAGTTGAATAAAGAGAACCAAAGTAAAGAAAACCAAAGTATAAAGAACCAAAGTAAAGAGAACAAAGCAGGTGGTTCTTTGTCTGTAGAAGTGGAAGATAAGGATAACAGAGATGGTGCTATTGATGATGTGTGCACTGAGATATCATTGTCTGAGTATTTGAGTCTCTTGTGTGACTATTTGGATGAACTTGATGAACTTCCAGAGATCTGTGAGACTCCAATCGAAAGACAGCCTAACCATCAAAGGCTGAATTTCTTGGACTCTGCCGACGGAACTTGAGCTGACGGATTCATCGTCTGAAAACGATAAAGAAAAACCAACGGATGTCGAGAACGTTGCCGAGGAACGAGTGACACCTGTGGAAGAGGAATCGATGGATGTCAGCATCATTGATCTTCCTCTCGATCTCCTCCTCAGCAGACCTCCAGACGTCGCCTCCATCAAAAGCATCGGATTCGTCGTCCTGCGTTTTGTCTTCTTCTGAGGTCATCGATTGTGGAAAATCAGACGTTGTGATTGGATCTCTGCCTTCTGACTCCATTTCAGATTAAGTGGAACCAGTCAATGCACTGGTTCCAGTAGCACCAATTGACGTCATTTGTTTTAGATGACGAGATGTCTTAACCTGTTAAGAGCAAAACCCATCCTATGAATGCTTCTACAGAAACTCAGGTCATGGAAAACGCAACGCTGAAACAGTCCAGCTCAAAGGAGAAACTGTCGAGCCTGGCTGAAGCCACCTTGTGAGAACATGCTGCGTAGGTTTACAGAGGTTGACACGAGTCATCGAAAGGCTCTGTCCTTGCAACAGCCGACGATGGACATGTCTCCGCCAACGGAAGCAGTGACACAGTCTAGCGACGACGAAGACGTCGTTGAGATCCTGCCACCAAACAGCCGAGCGGATTTCAGAGGCAGTGCGGTTGGACCGGAAGTGAGGAGTTCACAAGTGTTTAACACAACGCAGATCGCTTTACGGGTCGGACGGAGAAACAGTAGCGCTGACGAATGTTGCATCATGACAACAGTCGAGGAGAGCGTCGTGTCGACCGTCGTCACGAGCAGGGATGAAAGGTCGTACGGGGTCGGAGGTCAGCAGGTTGAGATGAGGCAGCATACGAAGAAGACGATGCGAGTGGTCGGCCAGGTCGTTCATTTTAACCCGAATCCACACGAACGCAGCCACCGTCAGAGACAGCGAATGAACCCAGTGATGCACGACTCTAACAGAATCAGTCCGATGAATGAACAGCAGGCTATGCATTGTGGCAAGCAGTCAATTGAAAAGAATCGGTCGAGCGGAACGAGTCGCCAGCCGAGCCGTTCAGGTCAGATGAATGAAGGAAGTCTTGTGGTTCCGGCAGTTTCTCTAAACAAGCAACTGGATGACATCAGTAGTCAGGTCTTTAAAAATCAGCTGAAGAAATCGTCATCAAGCGACGCTGACGTCATCATCTGTGACGACGCGTCTCCTTCGGTCGATCTCATTTCGCCCAAGACAACTAACAAAGCGTTGAATGCTAACAAGCAGATGGTCGCTCGGATAACCGGGTCGCTGCAAATGCGCGTAAAAACAATGGGCACCATGTGGAGGCACGAGAAACGGTCACTAGAACCTCTCAGAGACCGAGGTCTGCAGTGACCTCTGCCACAATGCTTGACACAATGCATTGCCTGATGTAAGAGCTCTGCTATGTCATCATCGCAGAACAACCAAAACCGAACCTGTCTACCTCCGAAGCCGCCTCATCCGTCACGAACTCTTCCTCAGCTTCCTGAAGCAATTGAACTGATTTAGTAGCATCTGCATCCCCTTCTATGCAGATATCCGTTGTTGCATCATATTTGGGAGTGCAAAGAGCTTAAGTTTTGTTGTGTACTGTACTAGGTCTTTGAACTCACGTCCAGTGTTGGACAGATTCTGTGAAACCCATCTTTTCCAAGTCATACTGATCGATGGATTTAAGCTCTGTCTTTTGATCGATGGATTTAAGCTCTGTCTTTTACAGTTCGGGCAGTTTGTAATTTAAATCAAATTAACAGTTTAATGGTTTTAAAGTCTGATGAAGGTCTTTGCCTTGGCTAAGATTTGGTGATGTGTAGGCCTAAGATTTCTGTTCAGCCAGTTGCTATGTGTATGCCTATGTATGTGTTGAGACGGTGGTGATTTTACAAAAGCGTTTACCATATTTTATGACAATGAAAGACCTTTAATTGTCACTCTGGTTCTAGTTAGGCCTAGTTATATTTCCTCATAACTTAGCCTATCTGTGCAAGAGCGGAGTCCAGTTCTGCGCTTCTATGATGCAAAATAGGAACGAGTTTGGGTTTCAGTTGTATTGGGTTCTGATTCATCTGAAACAATAGGTTGCAAGAGTAACTGTTGCGTTCATTAGTCAAGGATGAAAGCATTATAAGGAACGGCAGATTGATTGTGAAATTACTTAGTTGTGAGGAAATGGAAGAAAAGTGGAAATAGAAAGAGGTTTGAGAGGTAGTTACTAGTTAGGTACATGTGCTTTGAAAAGAGTTTGAGAAATTAGATGGAAGAACTAGGCTACTACTATTGAACTGTGTTGTGGCTGCTCGATTCTATCCATTGGTTACATTTGGTTTCATGGTATTGCATTTGTATTAGGACACTTGATACAGCGCAATTTGGAACCTTAGAAAAGTGTGTAATAAGTGTGGTGTTAGCAGTTTTTTCAGAAGATAGAATTATATATGAATGTTCAATTTCTTCGTTTGTGTGCAGTGACTGGTAGCCAGATGACTACCACCCCCGTCAATCAATTAATTGGCCAGTAATTAATAGTTAAAGCTAGAAACAAGGCCTTTGATTCTGACGACATGTTGACCTATATCCGACACTGCTTACTACAAACCCATGTTATATATGTTAGCCTATGTTATGTTATGTTAATATTGGATGACTGGGGTGTGGCCTATAGACTTCGTCAACTGCTGGCGAATTCCGATATAGGCCTCTAAGCTGTCAAAGAAATTCTGGATAAGCACTGGCCAGGCAGTCTGTTACAAGCACTAGGCCAGGGATGGCGAACCTATGGCACGCGTGCCCAAAGTGGGACGCGTTCAAGTTTTTTGGGCACGCAGAATTCGAAGCAGAGCGTCCCCAAAATTTCAAAGTTAAATATACAAAATTCCTGTAGGAATTCACATTTTCCTTGTTGAAGGACTTTATTTTGATGATCTTCAAAAATCTTTGAAATATCGTCTTTAATTCATTTAAAAAAACTAAAACCAATTATATGAGAAACATAATTATATACTGTGCAATATTCCGAGGGGCACGCGGCGATATTTTTTTAATGATTTAGCAGCATTTTGGCACCCACCTTAAAAAAGGTTCGCCACCGCTGCACTAGGCAGTTTGTTTGGGTACGTAAGGGGCACTAGCGGCGATCTTGTTTGACAGGTGAGGGGACACGTTTGAACTGATCTGGTCAAAAAGAGGTGAAACAAATTTTTTGACCTTTTTGGTGTTTCTTCAAAATTTGGGTTGGGGGCAACTGTATAGGCCCTACTGTGTTTCCCCGGCCGATGTTAAAGGTGGGATCGCCGCCAATTATGGTCAGAGGGATCTACGTCGTGTTAAACCAATGAAACTTCACAGCTCTAGGGAGTTTATAAAACTTCTCATGCTGCAAAATCGATCATGTTTTATGACTTCCTACTAAGTTTCTGGGCCCTGGGCCGTTTTAAGGTCGTCGCAGGCCCTATAGGCACTCTTGCATTCATAGACCCTAACTCCAACTCCGCAAAGTTCACGTTGGCTAATGCAGGCAAGCACAGCTTAACTTGTTCAGTAGGCCTACAAAGTCATTACATTGAATTTATTCTTATTTGCAATTTTCGTTTCTCCATTTTCTCGGTCAATTATTTAATATCTCATTTTCAGATATTCAGACTCGTAGGCCTGTGAAAGTTTCGTAGGCCCTATGCACAGTGCATATAGTTGGCAGGGGCGTAACTTTGGTCTAAAAAGTGGGGTTCCAATTTGTTAAATACAAGCAGCGATCTCTGGCAACGCACAATAATAAAATATTCATTGGCATTCTTCAAAAAGTGGGGGGTACCGTGCCCCCAGTCAAAAAAGTGGGGGTTCGAGTACCCCTCGATCGTACCCCCCACAAATTACGCCTATGATAGTTAGCTATGGTTGGAAGGAACCCAACCCAAAATATCTCAACCCTGGCATAGGACTGTCGATACCCCCGGTCGGGAATAGGCGCGTTCGACTCCTTTTCGTGCCAGCTACCAGCAGGTAAATTTTGGTGAAGTTTGGAGCAGGGCCAAATTCTTGACCCGTACCCAGGTGTGCAACACTCGCTGGTTAATCAAATGTATTAATTTTGAAGTTTAAGTTTTGTGTACATGTATATCATTTAATTTATAACAAAATCGAACGACAATGCAAGCGCTATAAAATTGTGGACCGTCTTGCTAATAATATTGTTGGTTTCTATTTTGTTGCAATAATCAAAATTTAGATCTAAATGTTTGTATTTCGTCAGTTGCTTTAAAAAAAAGCTTGAGAGCGATCTTAGGACAACTAAAATGCACGCCGAAGCTACGCCTTTGTCCTCAGGTATTCTTATCGTAACACAATGGAAACTTGTCTGGTATTTAAAATAGCTTATATTATCGCTCACGGTGCTCATGTGTTTGCGTTCTACCTAGTTCATCAATAATTATCAATAGTCTGCCAGTCAGTCAATTTTGTCAGATCAACCAGTCTTGAATCCGTTTAATCAATTGTTAATTCAATGAGTTGGGTAATCAGTGAATTAATTAATCGATGATCAATTCTCCAGCTAATGAATTAGACTGAACCCATAAATTAATCAATCCCATCATTCAATAAATTCTTCGATCAGTAAATTTATATAGCTCATATCATATGGGAACAATCCATACACTTGCAGGGATAGTTGTAGTAGTGTGTCAAGCAATATAATACAAATATGTTGCCAGAAGAAACCACGGATATGAGGCGAACATGGTTAGGCACCCCGATTGTACATTATCGCCGGATATAATAACGGATCTTTGAGTCCAGTTCAGTTTTTGTGCTTACTAGAAAGTATAAGTTGTGTTCAGATACAAAGGTTCAACAGGAGCAGCCTCAACTGATTGGATAATTCCTAAAAGAGTTAATTGTTTTGTCAACAGGAACGTTTCAGTCCAAGTTACCGAGCTTCACGAATAGATCACACATGTGTGGAGAGCTTAGCCAGCAACACGTTAAGCAACGTGTGACGCTGTGCGGTTGGTTGCAGTACCATTGATTTGACGGATACTTTATTATCTTAAGAGATGCCTTTGGTCTTGTCCAGGTCGTTCTACCAAACCAAGAGGTCAGATTTTCTCATTGAGACTGTCGGGTGATCTTCGTTTCATGGTAAATCCAATCCATCCAATCCTTCTCATTCATCTAAATCTAAGCACAACCTGTTGTAAGAGCTGTCCTGCATCTTGTCTTCTCGCTGTCCTCTCTCGTCTCCTCACAACTGCCCTTAACTTTGAAATAGCACTCTGGAGATTTGTGCGTTTTTAATTTTCACTAAGTTGATTGGCTAAAGAAAGCAGAATGTTTCTGTTGTATCAGAAAGTGATTTTGATTTTCCAATGGTCTTGAGAGATTCCAGAAATTTTGCATTTGTATTTTGTTTCTGTAGCTTTTTAAATAGAACTCTCAGAATCTGTGCTCTTCAACAGCCAACCAACAAATTGCCATTTTCTGGCAGACAGTTTTCCAGCTTTCCAGTGTGACGCAACAGAGTTTAAATTCCCTTAACTGTTTTCAAAGTATATTTCATGCAGAGTTTTAATGAAATGGTGCGATTTGGAATTATATTGTCATCGTCTTTAGTTTTCCAGTTGTTGAAGAAGCTCTCTGCTGTTCCAGTGGAATCAGTGATTGAAGTCACAGGAACGGTGGAACTTCATCCAGATGGTAAAATGAATCCTGTAGGTAAAATAATCGAATCTGTCGACTTCTTTTGCACCATTTACGTAATGAGACATCAACTCTGCAGATATTCTGACCCTTAACGTCGTTTCTTAGGCCCATCTCTTATTCTGAATTAGATCTTTTCTTTTGTTACCTAATGTCATTGCTAATTTAATAAATTTGCTACTGTTATTTTGTGTCTTTATTTCATTGGTCTTCTTGAAGGAGATGAAGACGGGAGGAATCGAAGTGATAGCCGAGGAATTGTCCTTACTTGGAAAGTGTTCGGCCGCTCTGCCATTCCACATTCTTGACTTCCATAAGGTGTCAGGCATCTACTATTCTCATTTCTTTACATCTTCTTTTGAATTTAAATCAATCAATCAATCTTTTATTCGGTATCTAAACTAAACAGGTAAACAAATCAACGAAAAACAGGCAAATCAATTTGTTTAGTTTGGGTATGTAGGTGAGACAGAAAGGGCCATGGACCCCACTTAAACAGTGTCACCTAGGTAGATTTCCAAAAAGTATAAATGCCAATCATGTGTCATATATTTAGTAGATTGTAAAAATAAACTTTATTTTTTATCTTAACTAAGGACTCGACAATATGCACTCGGAGCTCTGAACCAAGTACCCATTAACCCACTTTAGTCACAATATTCCCTGTCCTCCCCGGACGAGACAGTTAATGCTATATACATCGCTCTAGCAGGCACGAGCAACAATGTTGAATTGAAAATCATACAAATTACCATCTAAAGGAAATGCTAACTGCCTGATTATTTTCTGTGGTGTTTGTACAGATGAGTTAATTCCAGTTGGGACAATGAATCATTCTCTTTCATTTTGAATCCATTCATTTGAATTTGATCTCATTTGGATCAGAACTGATATGGTCTCATTTGCCCAACTGTTGTCTAAACGCAATGCTATAAATTTATATGTTAAACGCCTGACTGCATTCCATGTTACCAACTACAGGTGAAGGAATCACTTCGACTGCAGTATAGATATCTCGATCTACGACACAATCAACTGCAGCATAATCTTCGATTCCGATAGGAACTCATCTTTCGCATCAGAGAGTTCCTTTGTAAACACCACGGTCTGTATTCGCTGGATTCTTACTTTGAATTTCATTTAATATCATGAATGACGAATGACTCAGGTGTTAGTTTCTGTCATCTGGCTTTTGTTACTGTTTTTCTCACCTGATGTGAAACCTTAGCTGAGGATGAATTGTGAAGAAATTTTGGTGTAGGGTTTTTTCTCTAAAGGATCTTAGATGTTCGCTGTGGCTTTGTATGGGAATTCCATGCAAAGTTTTCATGTGAGTTTCTTGTGCTTCATAAGTTCTGTTGAAGCATGGAAGGAGTTGGTGACAGAGGATTCAAAGAAGTTGAATCTTATTGGAGAGGAGGAGGGAGAGGGGGAACAGATGGAAAATGAAGGAAGAAAAGCCAGGCATTGAAATTGGATAGTCAGTCATTACTTTTACTGGATAGCCAGCCATTAAGGTTACTTTCTTCCAGTAACCTTAACATGATTGAAACTTCATGTGGCATCCATGGCCTCCCACTTCTTTGGTTCCGGTCTTACCTCGCTGATCGCACGCAAATGGTTATCTGCGGAGACTCCAGAACCCATTGGGTCAGAGTTAAATTTGGGGTACCACAGGTTCTGTCTTAGGCCCTCTTCTTTACCTCCTCTACACGGCTGACATTTCCGCTATATTTCCTAAGCACTTATCAACTGGTCATCTTTATGCAGACGACGCTCAAGCGCTCGTTCATGGCACTTCCTCTGCACAGCTTGCATTAACTGGATGCATTGCTGCTGTCTCACGTGATTTACACCTTTGGCTGTCTTCTAATCGTCTCTCTTTGAACCCAGCTAAGACGCAGCTTATATGGTTTGGTACTCGTCAACAGCTCCTCAAACTAGACTTCCCACTTCTTGCTGAGAAATTCCCGTCATTCACTTTTCTCTCTAGTGTCCGTGACCTTGGTGTTGTCATTGACAGTACGCTCACCTTTTCTGAACACATTGCTAATCTTACCCGTTCTTCCTACTTTCACCTGAGACGGCTTAGAGCAATCCGACGCTCTGTCACCTCCTCCGTTTTACCAATATCATCCACGCCTTCATCTGCTCCAGAATTGACTTCTGTAATTCTCTTTTGATTGGTCTGCCAAAAGTCCGTCTTTCCCCCCTCCAGACTGTTTTAAATGCTGCGGTCAGATTAATAGCCCGACTTCCTCGCTGGTCTCATATTTCCTCTTTCATGTTCCATCATCTTCATTAGCTTCCCCTTACTGCTCGGATTCAGCTTAAAGTTCTCACTTTAGTCCTTCGGTCTATACAGGCTTAGCACCCAAGTACCTCTGTGACCTTGTTCATCTGCCATTTTCAGCTACTTCCCTCCGTCCATTGCGATCGCTTAATTGCCATGATCTTGTACCACGAGCCAGGACCACTATGGCCAAAACTCCAGCCTTTTCTTGCACTGGTCCTGCTCTATGGAATCAACTCCCTCCATTGACACATGCTTCTTTACTAGCTGGTGGCCCAAGTGCCTCGTTCCGCTGTCTTAAAACTACTTTCTATTCACTGGGTCTTTCGCACTGGGAGCGCCTCTGATTAGCGAATACTGTGAGAGGTGCTTTATAAATGTTTAGATACAATACAATACAATGATTATGCATTTTCTTTTAGGTTTTGTTGATGTGGAAACACCAACGCTGTTTCGAAAGAGGAGTAAGCAGCTGCTTGTGATGTTTCTATTTCGAATTCCAGTTATTTCTGCTTGGGACAGTGTGTTGGTGATTCTCTTTCTGTTCCGTTTGGAATTGATCTTGACTGGGATCAGAACTTAAAAGCTGCGTTTATGTCAGCTTGAGATTGTGATTAAACGAAATTCATTGATTGATTGACTGATTGATTGATTTATTGATTGATTGATTAGAACTGATTTTATATCATTTTCTTTCATAATTCTAAATCCGACACTAGTCTTAATTCAAAAGCTGTTATTTAAATCTGATGAAATAGAAGAACTGCTTCTGACCGTCTGTTATCATTGAATCCGTAATCCAATTATCAATTCAGATCGGTCGCTCTTGATTTGTCGTGCACAGTTCAGATTCAGATGCATAGGCTTTGCACTGAAATGAATATGTAGTAGCAATGAATATGTAGTAGCTATGAATATGTAATAGAAATTAATATGTAGTAGCTATGAATATATAACAGAAATGAATATATAGTAGGCTATGAATATGTAATAGCTACCATTTATAGTGTTGTCATGCATATCAGTCAATGTATTGTGTGCATTCAGTGCATCGGGAATGTGTTAATTTTAGGGGCGAGGGAGTTTGTTGTGCCAACACATTCCCCTGGACAGTTGTACACTCTTCCTCAAAGCCCTCAACAGGTCAGTAATAAGACTTTCAAGTCTTAAAACAGATCAGTCATAAACTGTTCATGTACTTTCAACCATAAGACTGAACATTTCTATTGTTTGCTGAAGACCGCAGGACAATCCTTGCAATCACAGTTTTGCATCGTGATTTGTTATTCATTTAATCATTGAGGGCATTTATATAGAAGCTGTCAAAGATACATACTCGGAGGCCCACCCAGTCCAGCCCTAGCAAGAGAGAACACTTTTCTGGTTAAAAGAGCAGGTCTTGAGTGATGTTTATAGATGATGCAACCACCGACAAAATATACACAGCATTGCACTGTCAGAGCGCATTGCCAAAGGAACAACAATGTCCTCAAAGATTCTGTGGCCATCCAAACGAGAAATAGGGTGACAGAGTTAGACGCATTTCAACTCTAAGGACTGTCTGGAATTGAACAGCACAAGAACACAAGCACAAGAACACAAAAGCAACATCACAGGAACACAAGCACAGGAACATAAGCACAAGAACAAATTGGCAACCTGTTTTTAGGAGTTGCATGCTTTTACATCTGTTAGATGGCCATGTTTTAGCTCCTTAGTGAGGTTAATATAGGAGCAACATGAAGAGACGGACACTGCCAGATACATCCGTACATACATACATGCAATGTCTGCCTTCTGTTGCAGAAGTTCTGTCGCTATTTTTGCTGCTGTACCAGTTTTATGTCGGATGATGTGTTTTGTGAAGCTTTCCCTCCATCTCTGTCAGAGGTTATTCTACCTGAGGTCAGAGGTCATGATCTGTTGTCTGTTTTAGTTCAAGCAGTTGTTGATGGTCCGAGGAATTGATCGATACATGCAGATCGCAAAATGCTATCGAGATGAAACGTCAAAACAGACAGACAACCGGAATTCACTCAGGTCAGTAGCGTATGGACAGGAAGCTTATGGACTGCAACTTATGCACTGCAACTTATGCACTGCAACTTATGCACTGCAACTGCTGGACAGGAAGCTTATGGACAGTAGGTTATGGACAGTATCACTGACAGTTTTATGAAGTAATGACGATCTTTTTTTTTTAACTGAAGCCAACTATCTACTCTAATCGAATGACTTCTATTGCGCAGTTTTCATAACAGTTGAGACATCAGGCGATGTTTGATTCGACTGCAACCCTGACTTGATTTTATTTAAGGTCTTTTGTCTGTTCTCTTTCGTTCTGTGACTTCAGTTCGACCTCGAGATGTCATTCATAACACAGGACAGAATCATGAACCTCATAGAACAGTGGTTCTTAAACTTTTTAAAGCTAGGGACCGGCACCATGTTTATGTTATAAAGCTAGGGACCGACACAATCTTTTATGTTGTTTTTCGCGGACCACTAATGGCAAGCGTAGGATCGCAACCTGGGATAGACGTACAAAAAGTATGGGGGATTCGTGGGTCTTGTTGCTAAAGTTGCTAAACCAAACTAAATCGCTTTTTACAATTTCCAATATCATGACATGATTAACAGTTTCACATTATTTCTGAAGTATTTTTCATATATCATTGAAGTTTTATCCAAAAGTTGAAAAATTCTGAATTTTTAAGGACTTTCACGGACCGGTAACCAAAGCTCCGCGGACCGGCGCCGGTCCGCGGACCACCACTTTAAGAACCACTGTCATAGAAGAACTCCTCAGATATTCTCTCTCTGGATCCAAAGCGTTTCCTACACCGTTCCCTCGTATCAAGTACGAAGACGCGAGTCGATGCTATGGATCGGACAAACCAGACACTCGATTTGAGTTGTTGGTAAGAGATACATGCCATATGTGTTCATGTAACTGTAAAACAGAAATTTATATAGTGCCACTTCAAAAGAAACTAATTACATTTGCTCACTAAGCTGACTTAAATTATGTTGAATGTTGTTGAGAAGAGAAAGTTCATCAGTAGCAAGCATTACTCAGATAACTAGAAGAGTTGCCACTGGTGATCACCCGCAAGCACATAGACTGTCGTAGAACCCAACGAATGGATTCACTTCAAGAGTCAACAGATGACACGATGTTCAGATGTTCCTGGATGACATGGATAAGGAATGATGACATACGATGTGGTCCATTGTCCGGAGGTGAACGTTGCCTCATCTTCCACCAGTCATCCCTGGAAGTTGGTAGACGTTGTTGCATCTGGAACTGTTTAGTCGGTTTTGACACTTGAATGACGAGCGTGTACTAAGATGCATGGAAAGCTAATCCCTCTCATCGTTAAAGGGTTAAATAGCTCAGAAAACTCGCTGCACTCATGGCTGATTGAAATCGGCGCATTTTAAGGCAGTGTGAAAATATTAAACACTGTTCTGTAGCATGGATCTGATGCTCTGTTGAAATCACAGAGACAGAGAGAGAGGGGAAGAGAGAGAGAGACAGAGAGACAGAGAGAGAGACAGAGAGAGAGACAGAGAGAGACAGAGAGAGAGAGACAGAGAGAGAGAGACATAGAGAGACCGAGTTTCCATGTAGGGTAAAGCCATAGAGTTTCTCCAGCGAAGTCCAAAGCCTTGGTTACATGTTGCAATAGTGACATGATTTTATTAAAAAAAAAATTCTGAACGTTGAACATCATGTATTAGAATTTAACGATCTTTTTCGTTAATTTGGTTGAGCTCTTAAAATATTTTCTTTTAAAATTGTTTTCTGCTTGAAGACAAAACAGACATTTTCAGCAAATGTCCATTTCTTCCGGTGGCAAAGGCTTTTGAAACGAAACCTCTGAGTAGCATCCAGGCCCTCAAATTTAAATCAGCTGCCGTAAGTTTTCTGTTCTGTCTCTGCTAATTTCTTAAATACCATAAGTATTAATTCATTTGTACATAGGCATATATGCATGCTATTTTCTATAAATATTTGTGCGTTAATAATTATTTCTGAACAAATTTTTATTCATAAATATTTATTTATTCATAAATATTCATAAATATTTATGACTGAGCTTAACAGGTTTTTTGATAATATTAAATAAATTTGTAACACGCGCATGGTCACACCGAATGTGATTCCGATTTTCCCGTCATTTTTAGCTATTCTCACTGGTATCAGTTATGGCAACTACTGGAAACAGATATTTTCTTTACTTTTGCTTTTTCATAATTAATAATTGGTTTAATTTGTCCTAAGGTTCATCTGAGAAATAAAGACATGGAACAGATGACAGAAGTCGTTAAGAAATCTTTTCCAGACACCAAGGGACCGGTTTGTTCTGGGCTTCCTCTCGAAACAGTTTCTTGCTTGCCATTCATTGTCAGGGTCTGTCTTTCTATGTCTCTGTCTGTCTGTCTGCATCTGTGTTTATATCTCTCTGTGTGTCTGCATGCCTGTCTGTCTGCCTGTCTTTCTCTATCTTTTTCTGTCTGTCTATCTGTCTGTCTTGTCTCTCTCTGTATGTCTGTGCCACGCAGTGCACCAGGGTTCTAGGACGTTTGGTCAACGGACGATTGGTCAACGGACGGTTGATCACGGACGATTGGTCAAAGGACGATTGGTCAAGCGGACTGTTCGTCAAGCAGACTGTTGATCAAAGGTCCTTTCGTCAAGAGGACGGTTGATCAAAAATTTAAATTTTAGATATTGGAGACGCTTAAAACATATGTCACTTCTCTTATCAGTACTAACAACTGCACTGGCACAGATATAGGCCTAGGCCTACGATAACCCTTTGAAATCGACGACCACTAATTATCCCTAGACAGACGAACCGCGGAATCCAATTGCTGCTCATGTGCAGTCATCCAACGATGTTGTCCAAGGATGTGGTTGTTGATCGAAGGGCTGGAGAAAGGATTGTCAGAAGCAGGAGGGGGCGTTCTCGCAAGGCGCAACTGGAGTCCAGGGAATATACACCGTGAGGCATAAAAAAGGAAGCCCCTGGAAAAATCGTTATAACTCATTCAATAATTGATCAAAACAAATGCAATTTACGCAAAAACATCTATCGTTAAAATCAATAATTTTATTTTAAAAAAGGCCCTATAACAAATTTCCGCTAAATCGTTGACGTAATAATAATGACGTCATTAAGTTTTCCACCATTTACGAAAATGGCGTTCAGTGAGGAAGACAAACACGTTATAAAGTTTTTAAGACAAAACAAACATTATGGAGCAAAAAGATTTTTAAAAGAGTTTCCTCATAAAAGCTGGTCTCGTAGTGGATTGGACAAGATTATTCGAAAGATTGATAGTACTGGAACTTCGCAACGTCTTCCCGGCAGCGGCCGTCCGCGCACTGCTCGAACTGCTGACAAAATTGAAGAAGTTGAAACACTTGTTTTGAGTCAGGAAGATTTGCCGCAAACACACCGTACTCAAAGACAAATTTCTCGAGAAGTTGGTATATCTCAACGTTCCGTTAATCGTATTGTGAAGAAAGACTTACGTTTGATATGCATGAAAAAACGTAGGGCACATGAATTGACCGTGGCCAACAAACAAGCTCGACTTGACCGCAGTCGCCTTTTGTTGCGTCGCTACCCAGCTAGCCTAGTGAATTTCATCTGGTTTACTGACGAAAAATTATTCACAGTTGCTTCTCCTAGCAATACTCAAAATGATCGTCTGTATGTAGCAGTTGGAACTCGAAAGAGAGATATTGCAGCCGACCGCCTTTTACGCACACGTCCGACGTTTAGCAAATCCCTGATGGTGTCAGTCGGTGTTTCTTCTCTGGGGCGCACGTCAATTCACTTTGTTGAACCGGGGGTAAAAATCAACGGCCAATACTACAGAGATGTTTTACTCATGGAAGACCTTCTACCTGAAATTCGAGAATTCTCTGAATTTTACATTTTCCAGCAAGATGGTGCTCCAGCGCACAGAGCTCGAGAAACGGTTGCACTTCTGACGAATGAAACTCCTGACTTCATAATTCCTACACTATGGCCCCCTAACAGCCCAGATCTGAATCCCGTAGATTATAAAATATGGGGATGCATGCAGGAAATGGTGTACAAAACAAAGGTCCGTGATGTTGAAGATCTTCGTAAGCGAATCATGCAAGCTTGGAACGATCTTGACCAACGAATAATTGACTCGGCGGTGCGTGAATGGCGCAAGCGTCTTCGCGCATGCGTAGAAGCTGAAGGCGGACAGTTTGAGTACAAACTGTGAATTTTTTTACATTGCCTGCTATTTAGCTAGAAATTTCATGAATTTCATTAACATTGTTTGAATATTGTTAAAATAATAACGATTTTTCCAGGGGCTTCCTTTTTTATGCCTCACGGTGTATATATAACATTTGTCTCACAAATAGATACCTTCGTGTTTTAACTATTTGACTACATTTGATATAAAAACTACTACACTGAAGTGTATTATTTTGAGGAATAACAATTCCTATCTATTTTATAATTTATTTTCAATGATTGACGATTTTTTGATCAACCGTCCTCTTGACGAAAGGACCTTTGATCAACAGTCCGCTTGACGAACAGTCCGCTTGACCAATCGTCCTTTGACCAATCGTCCGTGATCAACCGTCCGTTGACCAACCGTCCGTTGACCAAACGTCCGCATACCTGCACCAGAGACCATAGTTAGAGGAGATTGACTACATTGTCGATACATTGTCGACTACACTGTCGATATAGTTAATGTTTGGCTAGTTGTCTCCTGCCTCCTCCGTGTCGTCCTAAAGTTTGCGGTAATTGTTCTTGGTTTTGCAGTTCTTTGTTTTGGTGAAAGTGAATTCTGACGGTGGTTTCCATGGCAACCTGGACAGTCGTCTTGGTCATGTGACCTGTCGTCGCCTTAGTGACCATTTTAAGTTGGAGCCGGGAGACGTATTTGCGTTGAGCGCTGGTGCTCATCTGTGGGCAGTTAGTAGGATTTCTGTCGTTTATGTCTTTGCTTTTCTCTGTGTTCAGGTTCTGGTGAACCATTTTCTGTGTTTTCTCCTATGGAACGAGGTTTCTGATTTCTTCTTTCCATTTGTTTATTTGCAACTGCCTTCAAGAATCAGGAAATCACGGTTTTTGTCTGCCATTCTGATTACAGTAGAAACCTTTGGAGTTTGGTTATTACCACGTGCTGTTCATTCCTCTGATCTATCGGAGTTCTAATAGACTTCTCCAACGAATTATGATTATTACTTAATATTATAATTATGACTATTATGGTTTTGGACTATGAGTTTCATTGAGATAACCATCAACTTGTGCTTTATGGTAACAGTGCAATAGAAGTCAGTTGATTAGATATTTACAAGTCAAAGTGCAGATGGATTTTTACGATTGGACTTTGTTAGTTGAAACGATTATTCCACAGATTCTGAGACTTGATTTAGGTTGGTGTTGATCGTTATCTGTCGGTGATGACCTGCTGATCTGTTTCAGTGTCTGTCTTTGGGAAAGATGCGAACTGAGATGGTCAACATGTTGCACAATAAACAAGGTAGGAAGACATCTCTCAGTCTCATCAACTTCTGTGTTTCCTTTGGCTCCATTTAAATAATCTCTCTCTATTACTGTGTCTAGGCTGGAAATTGGTGCTTGGATGAGGGACCCAAAATGTACAATTATACAAATATTTACTGTCCTCTTAAATACTTACATACATAAATACATACACACATAGATGCATACATTCATTGATACATACATTCATTGATACATGTATACACAATAATAAAGAAACAGTTATGCATGACGAAATTCACAGATTTTGTTCTTGATCAAGTTTTTCGGTATTATTGTTTCTCGAAGCAATTTATGCAGTTCTATGATTAATCGTAAAAGTTTTTCTCTTAAATCACAAATAATGTGAAGGAATGATTTTGAGGGATTTTTGATTGTACAGGAAAAGACGTTTTTGAACTAAATGGGAAGATGAACTTCCTTTGGGTTAAAGATTTTCCACTTTTCCTTCCAAAGGAAGATGGAAGTCCAGGTCAGGCGGTCCTTTATATACTTTGTTTTTTTTAAATATTAATATTTCTACCATTAAATGGGTGGCTGCGATGGTCTAGTGGTGATAGTACTGTTTCTTGTATTGTATCTAAACATATGTAAAACGCCTCTCACAGTAATTAATTATATCCAGTACTCTCAGCTTATAGTCCAGAATACTGGACTATAAACTGAGAGATCATGGTTGGAAATTCCAACCAGAGTAGAATTAATTTGATTGATTTATGCTCCGCTGGTGCCCTCTAGCCAACTCTTCTTCATAGTCCATGGGCTGACAGCCCGTAGGTGTCCACTGCGCATTGATTCTTCCAGGACTCCCTGCTTGTGCCCGGTGTGTATGCATAGTGGATTTCTATCGTCTTTTTCTTTACGGCGAAGTATCTGCACCCATTCGTCCGACCCTCCTCTTTAGGGACTAGCTTTGGACCTTCCAGAGATAAGATGCAGTTTGTCCTCAGCGTTCTCTGTCTCAGCCCTGTCCCTCTCCCGAGGTACCTGCTGGGCAGCAGGGGCCAGTTTTATTTTAAGGCGACCTGTATTCGCCTTGTCACAGTTTCATCAATTGGGTTATGCAGCTTTTCTTGGGGATGGCGACGCCACTCGCCTTCCCATTGCACCCTGATGTTTCTGCCGCTGTTGGTACGCGACTGCTTATTCGTCATGAGATAAATATCTGCTTATTTCGCAGCTAACCTTCTTACTGAAGAGAGCGAGGACTGGCCATCCGCTCTCATCTGCCAAGGCCACGAAAATGAAGTTGCTAACTCTTCCCATCCATGGTTGTCTCTTGGCGTTAACTTAAGGAACTTCCTCCTCCTTGTTCTTCATATCCTAATCTTCATTGTAATTTGCTTTCAGGTGTGTATCGAGCAGCAGAGAGAGAAAAGGAAGACGAGACAACAGAGGAGAAGCAGACTGCTTATTCGTCAGGAGATAAATCCCTGCTAATTTCGCAGCTAGCCTTCTTACTGAAAGCCGTTCCACTATCCGTTCACTGATGCGTGACTCTCGTTACGGGTCGGAGCTGTTGCTTTCGCTACGCTTCAGTGGTCGTGCGCCTGACTGTGTACTGCGTCGTCGTGCTGATGAGCTGGGCCTACGTCGACGTACCCGCGGCTGTCGTGCGGGTCCTCACTCTGCACGCTCCTCTCGTGCGTATGTGCTAGCTCCATCGGCACCGGACTGCGTTCCAGTGATCGTTGGCAACCGGCCGCTTCGTCTACGGACCGCAGACCCCGTCGCTTGTTGCGCTCGTAGCACTGATCATCTGGTCCGTCTGGCCCTGCAGCGACGCGACTTCCCTCAGACTCGTCAGCTCAGATGCGCTACGCTCAACGTCCGCTCTCTTTTCAACAAGGTGGACGTTGTCGGTCAGTGCTGGCGCGACGCCGGTTTGGATGTCCTCGGCCTCACTGAGACCTGGCATGAGGACGCTGAAGATGATGCGCTTCGTCGTGTGGGATCCATCGGGCTCCAGCTGCTCGAGAGGGCTCGGCCCGTTAAGGCGGCTGCGCAGACTGACGATGTGTTCTACCAGAATCACGGCGGTGTGGCCGTGGTCGCTTCGTCTGCCGTCAGGTTATCGAAGCTCACGGTCCCGTTCGAGGCGGTCACCTTTGAACATCTCATCGCCAAGGTGGCCCCTTCCGGCAGCTCGTTTGTTTTCGTGGTGGTCTACCGCCCTGGTTCTGCAGGGGTGACTGCCGCCTTCTTCGACGAGTTCCGCAGGCTGCTCGAGATCCTGTCATCTTACGCCATGCCGTATGTCATTACTGGCGATCTTAACATCCGGTTCGATCGTCTGGACAATCCGACGACTCTGCGCGCGACCGAGTTGCTGGACATGTTTGGCGCAATGCAGTGCGTGGCGGGCGCGACACACGATCGTGGGGGCATATTGGACGTCGTCATCACTAGAGCTGATACGAGGCCATCGGTGGTCGACGTCATCGGCGTTCCAGATGGTGTATCTGACCACCGGCTGGTGACTTTTCCATCCATGCCTCCCCGCCCGCAACGCCTGTCTACGAAACCCGGCGTCGCAAATCTTGGCGGCAGTTCGACATCGACCGGTTCAGGTCTGACCTCGCCGCCTCCTGTGACGACACCTCGGGACCCTGTGCGGGCGGTGACGTCTCCGCGATGACCCTGCGGTTCGACAAGGTCGTCGTGGCCTTGCTGGACGCTCATGCGCCGACTATCGAGATTACTAGCCGCGTGAGATCCTCGTCCGACAGATGGTACGACTCTGAGTGTCGTTCGGCGAAGCGTCACGCTCGATGGCTCGAGCACCGTTTCAAGAGGTCTCGCACGGATGAGGCTCGTGATCGTTGAAGGAAGCGCTTGAAACGAATCACCGTCTTGTTCGGTCGCGAAGGGGTCGCTACTGGAGCTCGAGAATGGGACTCGACGTGATCCGGCATCTCTCTGGCGCATAATAAATGATGGACTGAGTAGAGGAGGAGATGGCGCCTCAAGCTCGGCCCCGGGACTCTCCGCTGTGGCCTTCGCCGATTTTTTCGATCAGAAGGTGTCGGATGTCAGGTCGGCCACGGACGGCGCGCCGCCACCTGTGTTCCGTGAGATCCAAACAGCCAATCGGTTCCTCTCCTTCGCGCCTGTTACATCTGCTATTGTGTGCCGGATGGTCAACGACACCGTGGACAAGTACTCCATGAAGGACCCTGTGCCCATGTAGCTGCTCAAGGCCTGCGTCGATCTGCTCGCTTCATACACAGCGTCCGTCTTCAACGTGTCGCTCTCCACCGGCGCCTTTCCGACAAGTTACAAGGACGCGTACGTCACCCCTCGCCTTTAGAAGTCGGCTTCTCCTCGCTGCGAACTTTCAAGCTACAGACCGATTTCTAACCTGTCGGTTTTGTCAAAGCTGCTTGAGCGTATAGCCAGCGTCCAGCTGCCCGAGTACCCGACGTCGGTCGGCCTTCTGCTGGTCTATCGGAGCTGCCACGCGACCGAGACTGCCGTACTGAAGGTGGTCAACGATATCATCGAGGCGATCGACGCGGGTGACCATGCTCTGCTTGGTCTGTTGGATCTCTCGGCCGCATTCGACACGGTCGAATGCGGCCGTGTCGACCATGACATCCTGGTCGAGCGGTTGTTTAGAACCTACGGTATTCGCTCGGTCGCGCTCGACTGGCTCCGCTCCTACCTCTGTGGTCGCCGTCAGACTGTGTCCTTCGACGTGGTCTTCTCATCCGTCCGCGTCCTCCACTGCGGAGTCCCTCGGGGCTCCGTGCTTGGACCGCTGCTGTTCCTACTCTACACTGCCGACGTGGGAGAGCTTGCCGAGACTCTCGGCTTGTCATATCATTTCTATGCCGATGACACGTAGCTCTACACGTCAGGACCTCCATCAACGGTTGCACCAGCGGCAGCGCATGGATCTTGGTATTGAGCGGATTGCCGAATGGATGCGATCAAATAGACTGCGGCTCAACCCCGAGAAACCGATTTTCTGTGGTGCGCCTCCAGCAGACGTTGCCTCAACCTCGACACCGGCTCGTTGAGCGTCTGCGGGGCTTCAATCACGCCTTCGACCTCGGTGCGGGATCTTGGCGTCGTGCTGGAGTCCGACTTGTCCATGAGGCGCCGTGTTGCGTGGACAGTCGGTTGTTGCTTTTGTCAGCTCCGTCTCATCAGGAGCTGCATCATGTCCCTGCCTTTCGAGGCTGTGAGAGCAGCTGTTGCTGCCTTCGTCGTCTCCAAAGTGGACCGCTGCAACAGCTTGCTGGCCGGCGCGCCTGCGTGTCTCCTGGACGGACTCCAGTCGGTGCTAAACGCCGCGGCCAGGCTCATCTGCAACAGGAGGAAGTACGATCACGTCACACCGCTCCTGCGCGACGTTCTGCACTGGCTGTCTGTCCCATTCTGTATCGAGTTCAAGCTCTGTCTGCTTGTCTACAAATCACTCCATAGGGCAACGCCCGAGTATCTGCGTGACTTCTGCACCGAGACTCATTCCTCCGCGTCCGGTCTGCGACTTAGATCGCTAGACAAGACCGATCTTCGCGTACGGAGGATGAGGACGCGCTTCGGCGATCGCGCTTTCTCGGTTGCTGGTCCCAGATGCTGGAACAGTCTTCCACCCGTCATCAGACTGGCCGACTCAGTAGACTCGTTCAAATCGAAGCTTAAATCTTACTTGTTTGCTAAGGCTTATCCCACCTGTTAGGAGTTGTACGGCGCCATATAAATTGTCATTATTATTATTAAGCAGAGCTCACTGGAAGCAGCTGTGGTTCCCCGATGGAACATTTGCCAAACTAGCATGCAGATTCTCTCACCCGGAAAGACACTAATAATAATTTTACAAATGCTACAGCATCTATGATTATGCAATGAGAAACATCTTGAACTCAGTTTACATAATTATTTAGCATGGATCTATAATTTTACACAGTAGAAATCAATCAGTTTAGTTTTGGGCCAGTGTTTCAATCGAGTCTTCTGATTGTTTGTCTGGTTTGTTTCCTGAGACACAGCCACAAGCAGGGATTGCAATTCATTCAAAGATTTGCTCTTGCGTGTAGTTTACTTCCCACTGAGAATGAATAAATTCGTCTGTGTTTCTGTGTGATTTTGTAGGATTAGAGTCGGCTCATCATCCATTCACAGCTCCACATCGAGACAGCTTAGATCTCGTCTACACTTGCCCTCAAAAGGTTCATCTGATTGACCTCTAAAGTAGCTGCTTATTAAGACTAGGCTCACTTACATAGTAACTTAATCCATAGTTGCAATCTATGTTGGAAGAGCTGTGATGACCCATTCGGCCACTGTGTTCTACATGTTCGATGTTATGTAACAAACAGTTACGTTACACCTTTCAAAGTGACTCTCGAATGCTCTGCTTACACTGTACTTGCTACATAACTCCGAGCATTAGCATTTGCACAACGTCCTAGAAGTAGCTTGCTACCAACGATGCTGTATAACTTGTTGTAATTACAATTACCCGCTCTCTAACTAGTCTGAACTGGTGTAACTTGAGGCAAACAAGGAAAGTGGGGTTCAGCGTTCTCTGCTGCAGAATCTTTTAATTATTATAATGATTAGTTGTTATGTTTCAATACTTTACAGTTTTGTTATAATTTATTACTAATTTTAAGTTTTGAATCAGTTCTTGGAATCAACTGAAATTGTAAAGGAGTATATAAACGGAAGATTGTTCCAAGAAGAGGAAGGAGATTATGAAGAATGAGAAACCCAGATATTTCGTTCGATTGTCGTTGTATTAAATCTGCTTTGTGTTCTTGCTTTTCGATGTACTTGTTGCTTTGTTGTGGGTGAGGAGCCAACATTACGGTCGTGTTCTGAATGGAAACGAGATTGGCGGCGGATCAATCAGAATTTATGATTCTAAGCTTCAGAGATACGTTCTAGAGGATGTTCTTAAGGTAAGAACAATCTAGCGGATGTTCTTCAGGTAAGAACGTTCTACAGGATGTTCTTAAGGTAAAAACGTTGTAGTGGATGTTCTTGAGGTAAAAACGTTCTAGAGGATGTTCTTAAGGTTTATACATTCTAGAGGATGTTCTTAAGGTAAGAACGTTCTAGAGGATGTTCTTAAGGTAGAAATGTTCTAGAGGATGTTCTTAAGGTAAGAACGTTCTAGAGGATGTTTTAAGGTACGTAATTTCTAGAGGATGTTCTTAAGGTTACAGCGTTCTAGTACATTTCTTAAGGTAAGTACTAGGGAATGTAATCCCGGAGCATTCTGTCAATCCCGGGATTCCGGGATTAGGAATTAATCAATCCCGGGATTATACTTTATGCAATTAAAAATTTTCCCGCCTGTAGCATAAATGTATATTTAATACTATAACGTTGTTTTGTATTAAAGATATAATGGTATTAAGAACGTTGTGGCGATGTGTTATAAACTTGTAACTTAAAATGAAAAGTTTAAACGTTCGTTAGGAGTTATTTACGATAAAATTATCGCAAGAAGCGTGAAGTGTCAAAAGTAGATTCACCCACTAATGATGACTCGGAGCATAGGCAGAGGCACTTGACAGCAGTTGGGCTCGGTTGATCCGTGATCAAGGTTTCTCCACTAACAGCTTGTATTCGGAGGCTCATTAACTCGGGGTGGGGTGTTTCTGAGTGGAAAGATCTTGATACTTGATAGCAATCCCACGGCCCGGAATGAGGTCTCAGAACGACAGGTGACCAGCGCAGCACCGCTGCGGGAAGACCCAAGCAGTAGCAGCCTAGCAGTCTCGCCTACCAGTAGGCCTAGCAGCCGTACTGCAGCGGAGTGCACAGCAGCCTGCAGCACCCTGATATTAAAGTAGCCAGCAGGGGCGTCTACACCATAGTAACCTTGGAGCAAATGCTCCATCCAAGACATAGGGGGGAGATCTGTCAGTGTGTGTGTGTGACACAATCTTAGGGGGAAATGAACGGGGAGGGGGAAGAAGAGGGGGAAAAGGGACGTTGCTTCAATGACTTGGGGGGGGGGTAGACGCCTCTGGCAGGCAGAGTCAGTCTGTAGTCTGCACTAGGGCTGGTACCGGTCGTTGCTGTTTATCTGCCGTAATTAGCGTCCGTTGCCCAAGCCTCAAGGAAGAATTATACAGTGGATCAAGCAAATTTAATCCAAAAATCCAAATTTTTTGTAATCCCGGAAATACGGGATTCCACGTTTGTCAATCCCGGGATTACGGGATTTAAAAAGGTTCCGGGATCCCGGGATTCGGGATCCCGGGATTACATTCCCTAGTAAGTACGTTCTAGAGTATGTTCTTGAAAACATTCACGAGATCGATACATGTGTTCATGTTGCAATGTTCAGAAGGCAACTATGTTAAAGAAATGCAGAGATGAGAAATTAGTTCAACACCTGTCAGTGATTGCTCTTCCATACCTATAATGTTTACATTAATTCTTTACATTGTCATGTCTGATTTCATTATGTTATTAAGCTACAAAATCGGTATACGGACTATCGCTCATAGGACGATCGCTCATAGGACGGTCGCTCATAGGGACGATCGCTCATAGGACTATCATAACATAACATAACATAACAAGGGTTTTAGCCTAAGTGGTTCAGAAGTGTAGTCTGTGTTAGAACCACTGCAAAAGTCTGTTAGAACCACTGCAAATCGCTCATAGGGACGATCGCTCATAGGACTATCGCTCATACAGCGCAATGAGTTATAGCATATAGTAAATTGTTAATAAAACATAGAAGCCAAGATTTGTTTCATGGATCCTTTGTTACAAAATGGGTGCACAATTCAATACAGCATTATCGTTTATTTTTACCGTTCGATGTTATTGTATTTACAGTATATTGTATTGTTTGTTTCCCATAATTATATCTGGGCAATTTATTAATCAATGTACATAGGCGTAGACTCTGGGGGGTCAGCCGGGGCACGTGCCCCCCAATAATTGAGGAGCCGGGGCAATGCCCCCCAAAAATCGAGAGGAAAATTTCTTCAAATATTAAAATATTATGTTTCAATATAGACAAATTTCTTCAGAAACAGAAAAACAGAGATACATAATTGAAATACTATCAGAAATTCATAATGAAAGCAAAGATTTATTTTTATCTTCAATATCTTCAATGTGAAACAAATTTACATGTAAACAAAACGCCCCATTTCATATGCATTAACGTAACACCGGAAGCCTCTGCTGACTGTCCAGACAAGAGGTGAAAAAAGTTTCTTTCGGAGTATGGTTTAAACAACAACAACAAAGAAAACCACAAAATTTGTTTAAAAAATAGATTTCTTATTTTTGTAGAAGTTATTTTAAATTTTAATGGCATTGATTTTTTAATTTTTAATTTTTGGAAATCGCAACTGAATTAAACTGAGTTGGAGCTCATGTTCATGCCATTTTTCATGATTTTTATGATCTGAAATCCGAAAATCTTAAAAACAATCAAAACAACAAAACCATGAAACAAAAAAAGCAAAAAAAACAACAACAACAAAACAACTTTTCATCTTGAAAAAAAACTAGTTTTTTGCACCTCTGGTCCAGACCCCATCCCCCCAATATTTTGGACAAGTTTACGCCAGTGTCAATGTATTTGTCCAAAACGGATGAATGTTCCTACTTGTATGTGCATGAGTTTCATAAATATTTGTGAAGTTATATGAAGTCAAATGGAGCAGTTGATTAGTTAATAACTTTTAAAATTGCTAGATAATTTGAAGTTAATTGCTCGCGTCCCTACTATGTTGCGCCTGTTAATAACATAGCGTATGAGCGATAGTCCTATGAGCGAAAGGCCATATGAGCGATCGACTTAGAACCAACGACCTGCTTAGAACCACAAAATCAGTCTGATCTGGTTCCCTTTTTGTCTGGCAGATGAAGACTGATTCCCTTGAGCACCTAATAGAAGCTCTGGAGTTTGGCTGCCCACCCCACGGAGGAGTTGCCCACGGTAATGTCAACGTTCTCTACTGCGGAGTTATCATTAATTATAAATTATGATTAGTTGTTGATGTTTCAGTGCTTTACATTGTATTTATAATTGATTATTAATTACAGCTCAGGAAAACATATTTTGATCATTCTCTCCCTAAAATTAATTGGATTTTTTGCTTGATTACGGCTTGATCACCACCACCACCATCATCATCGTCATCATCATCATCATTAGTTGTTTCTGACTTTAAATCTTTTGATAATTATTTTGCTGGATCATTTCTGTTTTATTATTCTGATGAGAGTTGAAAATTCTTAGATCTTAATGGACTTAAGTGCAATTGTTGTCAGGACTTGATCGCCTGGTCGCTCTACTGTGCAACGCACCGACCACTCGAGAGGTGATCGCCTTTCCAAAGTCTAGTGAAGGTCGCTGTCTCATGTCCAAGTCACCAGCACCTATCACTGAAGACGTTAGCGAATACTACCACTTGAAACGAGCCATTTCTAGTGGCGTCAAACTACAGAACAGACAATTGCGAAAGAAACAATGAAGAGCGCAGGAGGTCAAGAGAAACTCTGATCTTATTTGATCAAAATTCGTCCAACTTATTTTCTACACTTAGGTTGATTCACTTCTAGACTTTCGCCCCATTTCTTTGGCTCCCTTGTAATGGGAATAAGTTTCGTCTAATAAAAGTTATCTAATAAAACCGAGCATCTTATCTGTGGAGTGTACATTAGGGTTATAACTTTTTGACTTAAAAAAACCCCCGATTTCTGCAAAAATTGAAGGAGGAAATTATTGAAAAGTTACAGATGGAACATTGGTCCTTACATTTTGATGTAAAAACTCCGAGCATTAGCTTCTGTGCTGACTAGATATCGTGCGTGTGTTTATGTGAATCATCCTAGAAGTAGATTGCTACCAACAATGCTATATACATTGTCGTAATTACAATTACAAAGAGACAGCAGAGAGCGGTTTGCGCATTTGGTCACCGAGATACTTTTTGTATTGTATTGTATTGTATTGTATTTATGCATTTGTAAAGCGCCTCTCGCAGTACAACCTAATCAGAGGCGCTCCCAGTGCGCAGAGCTTCGTGAGAAAAGAAAAGTCTTAAGACATCGAGAAGTAGCAGAAATTCCCCCAGTTAGAATCTGAGAACGAGTCATAGGAGGAAGATCATTCCAAAGGGACGGGCCAGCAGATGCGTAGGCACGGTGTTGAGCCATAGAAGTCCGGGTCCGAGGGACCAAGAGGTCATGTCGGTCAAAAGAGCGGAGAGGACGACCAGAGGCAACCGACAGAGGTCGACAGATAAGGTCACAAAGGTAACGAGGAGCTTTGCCCTGGAACGCTCGAGAGGTAAGAAAAAGAATTTTAAACTGGATACGCGCGGTGAGCGGAAGCCAATGCAATTGCTCAGACATAAAAGTCGAGATATGAGAGTAGCGTGGAAGGCGGGCAATCAGACGAGCAGCTGCGTTTAAGACCGATTGAAGTGGAGACAGACGGGATTTTGGGAGACCAATGAGTAATGCATTACAGTAGTCAATGCGTGAGCAGATAAAGGCATGAACCATGGAGGTGAAAGTGGAGGAAGGAACAGAACGCCGGACAGCACGAAGACGCCTTAGATGATAAAAACTAGACCGAGAGAGGCTTGAGATGTGGTCGGCAAATGAAAGAGTACTGTCAAGAATGACACCCAAGTCCCGAACACTTGTCGAGAAAGAGAAGAGCGGAAACCGCTTGGCGAGAGTTGCATAATCAAGCTTGAGGAGCTGCTGGCGAGTGCCAAACCAGATCAGCTGAGTTTTTACAGAATTAAGAGAGAGGCGATTTGAGGACATCCAGCAGTGGAGATCTGAGGAAAGTGACTCAATAGATTGACAAAGGGCAAGTTGGTGAGCAGGAGGACCATGAACCAGGGCCTGAACATCATCAGCATATAGGTGCCCCACAGCAGAGTGTTTGGCAAAGAGACGAGGAATGTCAGCGGTAAACAATATATAGAGAAGGGGACCCAGCACGGAACCTTGAGGAACCCCGAATTTGACAGGTACCCAGGAGGAGCGAGAGTCACCGAGAATGACCATCTGTGAACGGTCGGTCAGGTACGACCGGAACCAACGAAGTGGAGAGCCACTAATGCCAAAGGATATTTCAAGACGGCTTAAGAGAATGTCGTGATCAACCATGTCAAAAGCTGAAGAGGCATCGAAGAGGGCTAGAAGAGAAACGTGAGACTTGTCAATAGCAGAGTAGATATCAGAAAGGAGAGACAGAAGAGCGGTTTCAGTAGAGTGGTGAGCTCTAAAACCCGATTGCCTGGAAGGGAGAAGATCCGATTGCTCAAGATAAGGTAAAAGCTGCAAAGAGATCAAGCGCTCTAGAGTCTTTGAAAGAAAGGAGAGATTAGATATAGGACGGTAGTTATGGCATAAACTAGGGTCCAGATTGGGTTTCTTGAGAGAAGGAAAGACAATAGCACGCTTCTGAGAGAAAGGAAGAGAGCCTTCAGAAAGAGATCTATTAAACAGATAGAGCAGAAAGGGGACGATGGCATCTAATACGTCTACAATTACAAACGGGGGAAGAGGGTCCAATTCACATGATTTTAGGTTAGAGGAAGCGAGCAGGCGACGTAAGTCTGATTCAAGGATTGGTTGAAACTCCTTGAAAACAGCGTCTGTAGACGTGAAGGAAGGCGATGGCGCTCCAGCTGTAGATTTCCGGAGGCCATCCAGTTTTGACGCGTACATGGATAAGAAGTCGTCCGCTGAGAAGGAAGGACACGGAGACGTACGCGATGAACGGCCCAGGAGGCCAGAGATGGCTGACCAAAGGCGCTTGGGGTTGGTCAAATTTCTTGTGACCAGGTCCTCCCAGTAGGCGGCCTCCTTCTGACGATAGAGTCGGTGAAGTGAGCGTAGCTGTGTGACCCATACGAGACGATCAGCCGGATCTTTGGAGCGTCGGTACCGTCTTTCAAAGCACCGGGTTCGGCGACGTAGTTGATGGCAGTCACGGTCGAACCACACAGCCAGCGGCCGTACTTTAGACTTTACACCCTGGAGAGGGAGCATCCTGTCGAGGAGATCGAAAACGGTGTCGGAATAGAGATCGAAGAGTTGCACTATTGATAGAGCATCGAGTTGCGAGGATGGAGAGAAGAGAGGAGAGTTTCGAAGAGCATCGCTAAAAGCACTGCGGTCGAGTGACTTCCATCCACGGAGGTACCGTAGCGAATGGATGGGCTGTGAGTGAAGAGGTGGACAAGAGAACTCGATGAGCGAATGGTCGGACAGAGTCGGAGGATGAACTTTGAGATCTCGTATCGTGGCATCATCAGGAGTGATGACGAGATCGAGAGTGCCGCCCAGTATATGTGTCGGTCCATCGACGTGTTGACGCAGACCGAACTGTGTAAGAAGATCGTTGAAGCGATCGAAAAGAGGCGAAGAAGAATCTTCCAAGTGCAGGTTGAAGTCGCCAACGATTAGTAGTTGGCTATTTCGCGTGATGAGACTCTCTAATACCGACGAGAATTCATCGATGAATCTCTCCGTGGGCGCGACAGAGCCAGCGTAGTAATTGCCAGGATGAGTCCTAGAGACCAGGAGGAGGACCCTGTGTTGGATGCGGGAAGCAACAGGGAGCCAGTGAAGTACAGCAGTCATAAAGGTAGTTATGTGGGAGAAGCGAGGGAAACGGGCAATTAGTCTGGCAGCCGCGTTCAGAACAGACTGTAGGGACTAAAGGCGCGCCTTAGGAAGCCCAGCAAACAATGAATTGCAATAGTCGATGCGGCAGCAAATGAAGGCACAGACCATAGTAGTAAACACTGCAGAGGAAACTGATCTTACGGCCCTCAAGCGCCTCAGGTGAAAGAAACAGAAGCGCGTTTTGTGCAAGAGGTGTTCAAAAACGAGAGCACTGGTCCGACACTGGTTGAGAATGAAAAATCAAAGTATAGTCATGTCAGAAGTGGAAAATCAAGTTTCGGTAGCTGCTGCTTAGTGCCAGACCAGATCAGTTGGGTCTTAGAAGAGCTAAGGCTAAGTCGATTTCATGACATCCAATACTGGAGATTATGTGACCGGGAATCAGTTGATCCAGTGAGGGAGATCTGTTTAGAGGAGGACCCTTGGAAAAAGATCTCAAAGTCATCTGCATGAAGGTGGCAAGAGTCAGCTGTGTACAGAATACTCAACCCTAACCCAGGCAGCTCTGGAGATTATGTGCCAGTCACCAAAGACAACCCTCTGAGCACGGTCAGAGAGGTAAGATTTGAGCCAAAGAGGAGGGAGACCATTAAGACCACAGACAGTTCAAGACGCCGAAGTAGGATCTCATGGTCAACCATGTCGAAGGCCGAGGAAACTTCAAAGAGTGCCAGAAGCGTCAAATGAGATCTGTCAATGGCAGTGTAGATGTCCAAGTGAAGGAATAGGAGGGCAGTTTCCGCAGAATGGTGACATCTAAACCCTGATTGACTAAAAGGGAGGAGTCCAGACCGTTCAAGATAGGGCGGAGACTGAAGTCAGACGAGTCTCTCAAGAGTTTAGAGAGAAAGGAAAGGCTGAAGATGGGATCACAATCAGAACAGACTTGCGAGTCAAGTTTAGGTTTTTGAGGATACGGTAGACAATTGCCCGCTTCTAGGATGGAGGGAGAGGGCCTTCTGCTAGAGACCTATTGAAAAAATACATCAAAAATGGGACAATGTCATCTAAAATGTTAATAATAATAAACGGAGGAAGCGGGTCAAGTTCACAAAATTTCTGGTTTGAAAAGCTGAGAACACGACGGAGGTCAGCCTCAAGGATGGGACGAAAGCCATCAAACTGATATCCGTGCGTGTGAATTGAGGTAGAGGCGAGTCAACGGTTGAAGCACGCAGGCCCACAATCTTCTCTGTCATCATTCTGAGGAAATCATCGGCCAAGAAGGCAGAAGAGGAAGACGAACTGGAGCCTCGGCCCAGGTGTCCAGAGATTTTGCCGGTTCTTTTCATCTCGGGTGACGAGGCTCTCCCAACACTCAGCCTCATTGCGGCGGTAGAGACATACATACATCAATCAATCAATCAATCAATCAATCAATCAATCAATCAATCAATTAATCAATCCTTTTATTGAAGCCAATTTTTAAGCACAAGGAAATGCAACATAAAAGTTTGTACATTGGCAACAAAAGGAGACCCAAAAGGGATCAAGATCCCGCTTAGCAGGGCCACCTTGTTACAGTGGCGTGCAGAGGTTCTTTGATGCCCGGGGCCAACCCCTTCATTGGATGCCCCTAAATTGTTCTTTCCCTAATTCATTCCCCCTCCCCTCCCAATGCACTGTGCTCAGTGTGCTACCCCCTCTCCCTTTCCCCCAGGAAACCGAATTGTAGACTTTGTATTTTATGCTTAGGAAGTTAGGCTACTATTACTAATCATAGTATAGCCTGTATGGAAAACATGACATAAAAACTTGCGCACTCATGTCTTACTTCGCGATGTATTGTAAACATAAATATTTGAATGGCGGTTTATTTGCGGCCGGTTATTAGTAACTTGACTGGGCCAACGCCAACCGTTGGATGCCCCCTCGCGCTGGATGCCCGGGGCCGTCGCCCCCTCGGCACCCCCCTCTGCACGCCACTGCCTTGTTAACATTTTATCGTAATACAGGTAAATGGCAGCACAATAGATAGGTACTCTGAAAAGTAACATCGATCAAACTATATGACCAAAAGGTAAAAAAAACAATAGAAATCTTAATTAAAGAACATAACTATCATCAGTACACATGGATTCCAACTAAGGAAATAGAAATCGTGATTGAAGAACTTAACTATCAGTATACTTGGATTCCAACTAAGTTTACATAGATACATACATACATGCATACATACAAACTAATGACTGGCTTTTTCTCATTGGTCTCGCGTTCCCTAAAGGCATTTCTGTTTCATTTCTGAGAGCGCCTCTGAATAGTTATTCTGCGAGAGGCGCTTTATAAATTTCTAGATACAATACAATGCAATACATTCATACATACATAGGGCCTACACACATGCATAGTGCATAGGCCTACATACATACATACATGCATACATACACCCATACACACATGCATGCATGCATACAATGTCATACATAATACATGCATACATACGCACGTACACGCATGCATATACACACGCGCACATATTTACATATGTATTATGAAGTCTATGTATGTTTGAATTCGGTGAGCAACATGTTAACGAAGGCGTGACCCGTACATAGTCTTAATAATACTGCGGAGGTGGGAAAATACATGTATGTCTACCATTTATTTAACTGATTCCGACTTTCGCTCATTGAGCAACAGTTAATTAACACATTCAGTCCTGCCCATAAGGTTGCTCCCAGCGCTCTCCGTACGGAAGCCAACCGTAGCATTAGAATGAGATCTCAGATTCATTCAAAACACTACTACTTTACACAACGGATGAAAAGACATTCCTGAAAGACATTCTTTCTATTCTGATTTCTCCTCTTCGCATTACCTCTCTCGTCCTTTGCGCCCCTCCCGCGTTCTGAACACCATCCACCGTAGCCGTTTGGCTGTCTGCTTGCCTGACCCTTTGGATCCTTGGACCTGAAACTGATCTGACCTTACCTGCTTCAGGTTTTGTTTCAACTGAGCCCCTGTAAATAAGCTTGTTCCTGTGGTTTGGCTTTCTTTTGGTACTCATATAGATTACGATTACTGTTGCATTCGTAAATGCAACGAAAACTAAATTGCGTCTCTATTCTAATCTTTTCCATCTTAAAGTACACAGGTAGGGGAGAGTGCTCCAAGATGCCCACGCTAAGGAGAATTGTGTTTCTCAGCTGTGTAGATTGCAGGAGAAGTACAAGTTTGTACCCAATGCAAAGAAGTGGACCAATTGGCGAGTGCGTTTCAACATGGACTGGACATATGTCTGTATGACATACCGCAGACTATCTTCCAGGCCAGCCTATCGACATGTGGAAAGGGAATTCAGGAAGACGGTGAACAGTGCGATTGCGGATATGCCACCAGCCAGGTATTAAATTAAGAAATAAGTAACACCGACCATATTTGTTTATTCTAGGAACGAAAACAATAAAGACCGTCAAAACCAGTTCGAGAAAAGTGTTCATTGTTTCAATGCGACTGTAATTAGAAAATGCCTCCCTACAAAGGTTAAAAGCGGTTCAAGTAGATTTACGCAGTCGCACATTTGTTCATTCGTTCATTAAGTGAGGGCATTTTGATCTCCGTTCCTTATAATATCTACTCAGAGCCGCTCCCTTCCAATCGCCAGCGAAAAAGTGAAGTTCCAGTGCATCAAAAGATGTTCAAAAAGCAATCTGTTCTTACAAAGCTTAGATATCTTGATCAATCACTGTGTTGTCCATATTCACGATACGTTTAATCTAACAGATGCTCGGAGCTACTTCAGAAACATGAGATATCTCGATCATTGTGGTTCATTCACTGACGAATAGCAGGCTGTTCAATGTAACTATTATAATAACCCTATGGGAATCGAACTTGAAATGCAGAGTTTGAACCAGACGGGTTGTGACACACGATGAGTTGATTGAACACAAAGGTAGGAAGGAGATTTTTCTGTGGTTAAGATGTTCTCCAGGCCTCTAACCAAACATCTTGCGACTGGAGAACGTGTCAGCTCATATCGACTGCGAGACATGCTTCTGGTTGCGATATCGCCCTATGCCCAGTGGCGTAGCTAGGATATTTTGCGCCCGGGGACGAACTATGAATTTGGCGCCCCCTCCCCCCCCCTTTTACTATTTCACATTTTCCACAATCGAATGGCAATTTTAATTTTTTTTATGAGATAAAATATGAAAAATACAGACAGTACATGCATGTTTCCCCTTAGTGCTCAATGGGGCGCCAAAATCATACCTAAGAACTTATTTGTAAGTAATGAGGATATAATTGGATATATTTGGGGCGCTAAAATTAAATCTTATGCATTCATTTGTGATAAATTAGTTAAAACTGCATCAAAATTAAGAGTAAAATTATTTAATTAACCCTCATTTTGGCGCCCCCTTCCCTTGGCGCCCGGGGACACATGTACCCCCCCTAGCTACGCCACTGCCTATGCCAGATGAGAACGGATCTCTCGGTAATTGCAACAGCTTTGACATTCGGAGAATAATTATATAGAAATGTTTTGGTTCGAGGTATACGGTCGCAGGCTAACGCCTTGGTCTATTCCGTAGCGTTCTTGTCTTATAATTCAACGACTGCGTGTATCGAGTCTATTGAGTGGGCTCCAGGTAGCGACCATGAGCAAGTTCTCTGCAATAAGGCAATAGAATGTGGAAATTGCGTAAGCTAGGAAGTTAACTACAAGTTCTTCGATGTATTGACGAACATTGTGTTCAAGACCTTGGAATTCGTTCACTGCCGGGGCTAAGAGAGGTAAATGAGCGACGAGTTTAAGTTCCAAAATTGGCCCCTAAAGCTTTTAGAACTCTTTTAAGAAACTGTAGCGTGCCCAACTAGTTAGTCAACACGGATCATAGTTCGAACCATGGTTCTAATAATTATACGCCTGGAAATGAGTGCTGAATGTACATGGGAAATACGTTAAACAAAGGGATGCAATGGTGACCAGGGCCATTCCAGGACCTAGAAAGCAATGACTTTCGGCCCTCCGAGATGTTTAAAGAGGCCTAATGGAAGCCATCATCAAACAGGGACAAGAATAATGGAAGCTGACCTGAGCTAACTAAACTTTTGGTAAATTGCTATTCCTTGACAGCAATGTCTTCTACGTGAATAAACGAATATAATAATACGTACATATTTCTATATCATGGTTTTTTTTCTTCGAAAGCCACCTCTTTTTATAGATCCCAGTGCCAATCGTATGACAATCAGATAGGTATACTGTCAAAATGCGCTTTAACTAATTAATTAAGTATTCAAGTAAGTAAATAAGTAAGTGAGTAAGTAGCTTTTATTTGCATCTGAAAGCGCACATGCATCTTAAATTCTAATTTTAGCAATTTAATTTCTAATTTCTAATTTCTAAGTTCCATAGCGCAACTGTAATGTTGCTGAATTCATCGGTCAATGATCGCTTCTGGCAAAACTGTTGTATAAGCCGTAGTCTCCTGCAAACCGAGTAAAGATGAATACAGGCGATGAGCTCTTGTAGTAGAGATCTTCTAGATTATGCCCTGAGTGCGGTTAGGTTTTGCTGCGTCATCGGTGGATGCTTTGTGCATTAGACACCAGCACGATAGAAGCTACTAATAAATCATAATAATATATTATGTATGTATATGTCACATACCATCTGTTTAGTATTGCATTTTATTGTAACAGTGTAGATCTTGGTCTTCATGTGTAAACTATAATATTCGGTCTTAATCACAAATTTTATTCGGTTATGACCATACAATTTAATTGTCTTTAAACTTGCGATTGTGGAAACGCCACCAGCCAAGAACTAAACTAAGAAATTAATGAACTCTGACTCGCCATATGTTCAATTTAAGATCGATAATACTAGACCACCAGCCGGTTGAGAACAATCGTTTATTCATTTATTTATTCACTCATTCATTCATTCATTCATTCATTCATTCATTCAGTCAGTCAGTCAATCAATCAACAATGCATAAGCATTCATAAAGGATCCTAGAGCTGCCTTGCCCTTGTTCAGCGGCGTAGCGAGGATATTTTGCGACCGGGAGCGAACTACGAAATTTGCGCCCCCGACCCCGTTTTTATTTATTTCACATTTTCAAAATGCATCGTTATTTGTAATGAGTAGGCCTATATGGTGCTCTTTAGTGCTCAATGGGGCGCCAAAATCATACCTAACAACTGGTTTGTAAGTAATGAGGATAAAACTGGACATTTTGTGGCCTCCAAAATGAGATATTATAAGTTTATTTGTGATAAATTAGTTAAAATTCCATAAACATTTTAAGAGTAAAATTAAACTTATTAATATTAACCCTCATATTGACGCCCCCTTCCTTTGGCGCCCGGGGACACATGTACCTCTGCACCCCTAGCTAGGCCTCTGCCCTTGTTACTGACGCTGTCTTAATTACAATTGCAGTTACAATTCGTTCCGTCTTTATGATAAAATACAACTGTAAATTAAGAGAATCGAACTCGAACCCAGAGTTTGAACCCGATCTGTTGTGACCAGACGAGTAGAACGAACACAGGATTTTCTGTGGTTACGATGTTTTCCAGTTTTCCTAACATGAAATGTGCTTACGGGGATGCTACGGTGTTGCAAAATGGCAGGTGAGAAAGCATTTCAAAATCTTTGACTTTCAGGAAATATCTAGAAATCGCTTTTTCCGGTCGAACGGCTATAGGGTAACACGGGTATAGGGTAACACGGGTAATATATTCCGTAGAGCGCCTGAAATTCAACGATTGCCGTCTCCAGTGTGCTGAGCGGGCTCTATGTTGCGATCCTGAACAAGTTCTTCTCGCAAGGCACAAAGCAGCAGACTTTGGCACCGGCGTAAGTTAGGGAGTAATCGACAAGTCCTACACTGCATTGGGATTCGTCCAGTGCCAGAGGTAAGAATGGTAAATGAGCGCCTCCTCGACATTCCACAAGTGGATCCTAAAGCTTTCGAACTCTTCCACTAAACTGTAGCGTGCCCAAATTACTTTGGCAACAGGTGTATCATAGTTTGAACCGCAGTTGTATAGCACGGCTGGACCTGAGTGTGTTAAAATTACATCGAAATGGTTCAGCAGACGTCTGTTCATTTTCAGATGAAGTCACAGAATGTCGGGCGAAGAACGGCGAATGTGATTTGGGTGAGTTTTTGCGAAGGAGTGAACACGCGCTGCCCCGCTGGTGCCTAGAAACGGAACTAGCTGCAAACATAATCGACTCATCTCATCTCGACATTGATTGTGATGGTGTGCGTCATCGTGACAATAACGAACTCTAGTAATCATAGTAGTTATCATTGTTAGGCCTAATAATCTTAACTATACTTTCAATCGGAATCTTGACAATAAGTTTAGCCATAGCCTGTACCAAACTTGTAGTCATAATCCATGCTATAACCTTTACCAGAATTTTAGCCATAATCTTTGCCATTAATTTTCGATAACATTACTCATAACCTTAACTAAAATCATAACAAAAGTCATAACTATTAACCAAAATTGTAATCATAATCATAACCAAAATCTCAACCGCAATTAACCGCAATTATAATCTTTATAAAGATTCGTCGTACGCAGCGTCAGCACCAGCCGTTAATCAAAACATGACTGCATTCCAGTGTTGTAATTGTAATTAGTAACTTCTATTTCGCCGGTGTCTAATGCACAAGGCATCAACCGATGGCATACCAAAACCAAGCCGTAATCAGGTCAAAATCCATAAGGTCAGTCCGTAAGACAGAGAGGCAGCCTATGGTGGATAAGCAGTTTGAAAGAGGTCAGTTTTAAGTTGAGAATTGATGGTGAACTAGGCCTAAATGTTGTAACCCTCTGAGAACCAATTCATGCTAAACTGTAATACGGAATCGATGCCTACTGTTAGCAAGGACTCTGTCGAAGTCATCAATCGCAGTGTGATCTGAGACCTGCGACAGCAGTATCGAACAGCTAGTGTTACAGGTATTCAAACACGACAGGCGATCTCTAAGGTAACTGCGGAATGAACTGGCTACTCAATCCGCCAGGAATTCCATATCAGGCCAGGTACGTTTGTCACTAATTTTCAGTTCAAGCACTGATAACTGCCACTTATCTACCTTAGTTCTTCTACCTCTTTGCCCTTGATTCTATTTTTATGGTCTTTATTCTGCTGAAGCTCCGCCTCATTCTAGATAGGGGTGCCAATCGCAAGACAGATAAGTATTGTCAAAATCCGTTTTAAGTAAGTAAGTAAGTAACCTTAGTTTGCACCTGACAATCGCAATGCATCTTAAATTCTAATTTTAGACATCTGAACTCTAAATTTTAATTTTAGCCATCTTAATGTCAAATTTCCAATAATTTTTTATGAGAATTTCTATAACGCCACTTTAAGTATGGCCTATGCTAAAAGCATCAGTCATTGGTCGCTACTAAGCAAAGTGGCGTTTAAGTTAAATTCCTGGGTAATTTAGGTCGAAAGCCATGAAGGCAATCCGATTAATTATGTAAATGGCCTGTGGAAGAAAAGAGTCCGAGATTATATGAGTTTTTAGTCGCTCTCTTCTGGATATTAGCCTGAATACGGCTTGGTTTTGGAGTGCAATAGGTTGACACAATGAGCACTAACAATGCACGCTTGGAGTTACTAATAATAATAATTAATAATAATAAACATAATAGTACGCTACGATCGTAGACATCCTGGCTGTCTCATACTTACCACCAACTTTTGTAAATGCTGGTGCGGCGGCTGAGACGGCAGCAGCAAGAAAGAGTTCAAAATACAATGCCTAGCCCGATTAATACGAACTCATTTCCCTGGCCTTTGAAACCTTGGATACCATAAACAACAGTGGCCTTGCTTTTATATCTGACTTGGAGCGCAACCTGACTTGTATTTTCGGAGACCCTGGAGACAGAGGCGTCTATCCCCCCCAGTCATTGGAGCAATCTCCACTCCCCTCCCCTCCCCTCCTCTTCCTCCCTTCCCCTTCCTTCCCCCAGAATATGATGACACACACACTTACAGATCCAGTCCCCCTATTTCTTGGATGGAGCATTTGCTCCAAGGTTTCTATGGTGTAGACGCCCCTGCCTGGAGAAGCTAGCTTTCTTTTTCTGCGGCTCTCAATAATCATCCAGCTCTACAAAGCCATCGCTTTGCACGGTACCTTCGTTATTGCAGAACGAGGAGACCTGACCGTTGCAGATGCCTAATTTTCTGTCTCTGGACAAGTGTTTTATCACCTGATGGATCACATCTACCTCGGGTAATAATAATAATAATAATAATAATAATAATAATAATAATAATAATAATAATAATAATAATTATTATTATTATTATTATTATTATTATTATTATTATTATTATTATCTCATGTGTCCTCGGTCCCGGCAGAATGGCAAGACATGCGGCCCTGAACGATCTAATAAGCCGCAGCCTCACACGCGCAGGTGTGCCTAACATCAAAGAACCATCCGGACTCTCTAGATCAGACGGAAAGCGCCCCGATGGATTAACGCTGATTCCGTGGCGTCGGGGACGCAGCCTTGTATGGGATGCCACTGTATCCGACACATTGGCCCCATCCTACCTTCACGCGACTGCAGCAGAGGCCGGGGCGGCGGCGGAACTGGCGGCTGCAAGAAAAACCATCAAGTACAACCAACTACTCGCAGACCACTTGTTCGTACCTGTGGCTTTGGAGACTCTAGGCCCCATTAACACCAGCGGAATGGACTTTGTTAAAGAACTGGGAAAACGTCTAACGTTAATCACCGGAGAACCCAGAGAGACTTGCTATCTCTTCCAACGCCTCTCTGTCACCATTCAACGCTTTAATGCAATTGCATGTCGAGGAACCTTTGCCCAACAGAATCTTGACGAGGGAGAAGCTGTTCCATAATAACACCATAATATCTCCGGAATAGTTTTGACCATCTGAGGGATCATATTATTATTATGATCTTGATTGTACTGTCATTTTCTGATGTGATCTTGCTGTGTGCTTGTCGTTTTGAATTAATAAAGATAATAATTATAATAATAATAATAATAATAATAATAACAATAATAATAATAACCAACGCCTATCGATAACGATACAGCGTTTCAACGCTGTAGCTTTTAAGGGTACTTTCGCCAGCCAGGAAACAGATGAATAGGGCCATTCCGGACATTTTTTTTACATTAGTTAACCCTCTATGGACCCAATTGTTTTTAACATTTTCTTGATTTCATTAAAAAAATATAAAATAGCAACATAACAGTGGTAAACAAATGCTTGCTGAGCAAAGATTAATATATCTGGATATGCAGTAAGAAGTCCGCTAGCGCATAAGTGAAAAAATGCACCACAAGTGAGCTGTATGACCTGCAAGGTGAAAGTGCAAAAATGCACTTCAGGCCCATAGAGGGTTAATATTGAAGTCCCTGAGGGATCCTGTATACCTCGGGGCATAAAAAATAATAATAATAATAATAATAAAAATAATAATAATAATGATGATAATAATAATAATAATAATGATGATAATAATAATAATAATTAATAATAATAATAATAATAATAATAACAACAAAGTCAATAACAATAATAATAACAATATAAATATGTATGTGTATGTATGTATGTATATATATATATATATATATATATATCTATGACGTACCATTGTTCAGAACAGAATTTTGTTTTAGCAGTGTAGGCCTTGTAGGGGCTAGGTATTGGGCCTATGATGCAGATAATGGGAGATTCGTCCAGAATTAAATTGTTACAGTGTGAATAAACTGTCCGTTTTGAAATTCATAGCAACGTGCAATGTGGAAGGTTACAGGGCGATGACAATACGAAGGTTCTCTATCACAAGTTGACTTTCTACACTCTTGGAACTTCGGCCATGTTGGACTTTATCCTTTTGACACGGCAATTTTCGACTCAGGTTTACACACTCAAGATCCCGGTATAGTCTTCAATGGAGTCAAATGCGAGGATAGAATGGTGAGTAGCAGCCATTTTATTTATATGTGTATGAAGCTGAGGAGTTCATATATTTAGAGACCAGAGAATCATAATTTCAGTTTTTAATTAATAAATACACTTTAAATCCAATACATTAATTTATTTAAAAAATTAATTTTTACTTAAACCGTTGTCATTTATTACATTTCTTCTCTATTATTGTTTTCATAAATTATCTAAATGATTACCAAAAATTATTATATAATTATTTAAATAGTTTTAAAGTCTAATACATACATTTATCAATATTAATTCAAATATAATCTAAAGAAGTTTGTATGACTATTCGATGGTTGCTTAAAAAATGGAAATCGAAATAAATAAGTCCTTTCGAACCTTCACAAAAAAAGGACAGAGCCGGGTAATGGGGTGCTATGAAGTACAATGTGGGGGAAATGTTAGCTAGGAATACGAGACAGTAAAGGAGGAAACGGAGTCAATCTATGAAGTTAGCGGTACTTTGATATTCATTCTTCAACTATGGAAAAGTAGGTAAGCTTGAAGGCCATTCCGTTGTCAATGACTAGGTCTTGTCGAATCACATCGTTGCTTGATCGGTCGAGGAAGGTTCTTGGCTTTGGTTGATGAGTATCTGTGAAGTTGGGTGCATTAAATGGCAATAGATTGAATTCAGAGTCAAGCAGTTCCAGTTCGTCTCCAGGTCCACTAATCGCAATCCTTCCACAGGAATCGACTATGCATACGTCACTGAGAGGGGCAAGCGTCGATATAAACTTTCTTAGAGCGCTTCCATATTGGTCGACGATAATCACGCATTTGCGATTCTCTCGGTTGATGCAATCGAGTAATAAATTGTCATCTGATGTCAGAACAACTCTTCTCAAGCAGGAAAATCCGCAACTTTCCGGGTACAAGATGATACTACTTTCTAGCAATCCGTTCGCTTGGAAGACAAGGATTGTCCTTGGATGCAGGGTCGGGATGACGTCCTTATAGTAAGTCGCCAGGCGGCCGTAAGAGAAGAGGGAAAGCGCGGAGGGGTGATTAGTCAAATTACTGATGAACTTTGTTAGAGTGTAACGGCTGTTTGGAGCCTTTGTTATGCACAGCACTGAATGACCTGTCGCTAGCCTTGCGAGAATATAAATCCGACATGACAGTTCACAACCCACGATTTCCAATGGGCGCATTCTTGCCAGAGTTACGACTGGCTTAACTATAGCCGTATTGCTGGGATCGTATACGCGAACGACGTAGTCTCGGGTATTCAACGAATACAGAACATAAAGTTCTCCTTGTAGTGCTGTAATGGTGACAATGCCTGCTGGCAACGTGCAAGTACGTCTGACCTGGAATCTGCATGTCAGATCATCTAAAAGTTTGCGCAACAGAAATGCAAAGCCTTATATAAAAATGTTCTCAAGAGGCGATAAAATATAGAGTAATCAAATTAATCGAATTACATAAGCCTGTGTGTATCCATTTACACGTGAAAAAAATTAGTTTTAAAGCGTGAATTTAAGTATATTTGTATGTGTTAATGTATGTAGGTATGCTACGTGTATGTATGTATGTATGTATGTATGCATGTATGTATGTATGTATGTATGTATGCATGTATGTATGTATGTATGCGTGTATCTATTTTGGTTTGTAGGCATGTATGAATGTATAGGCATGTCGTATCGTGTAGCAACGTATCTAGGAATTTATAAGGCGCCTATTGCTGTGTAGACTGTTCAGAGGCGCCCTCAGTGTCGGAGCCCGGTGGAAACACAAACGTCTTGAGCAAACGAGAAGCTATTGTGAAGATTCATGCCATGAGTTTAACCCGCAGTGGAGGGGAAGACCAATCCAAGCAGAGAGACCTGATACAGCAAAAGCCCGGCTTTTGGCTAGAGTGGTCCTAACACGTGGGACAAAAAGGTTAAGACGGACAGTAGGGCGCAACGAACGAACAGAAGCTGTAGAGAGAGCTTAACGCATAAAGTCAGGGAGTTATTTAGGGGAAAGTCCTAATTGAGATTTGGACACAAGGAGTAGGATCTTACACTGGACACGCGAGGTAATCGGGAGCCAGTTTGTGACTTCAGTCATATAAGTCGAGAAATGGGCAAAGCGAGGAAGACATGCTATGAGTCTAGCAGCAGCGTTTTAAAACAGACAGGAAAGGTGAGAGGCGTAGCATGGGGAGACCCAGGAGGAGCAACTTACAGTAGTCCACCCGAGGGCAAATGAATGCATTTACGATGGAGGTAAAGGCAGTAGGTGTAATAGATCTCCTGATAGCTCTCAATCATCTCACTTGAAAGAAGCAGGACCGAGTCAGATTCGAATTATGTTCGACAAAGGTCCGGGAGAAGTAAAGAGTGACACCGACGTCACGAACACTGGAGGAGTAGGTATAGGAGGGAAACTTGTCGGTAATTTTGATCAAGGTTAGATTTCATTAGCTTTGGAATCACAATGGATTAGTTTTGCTAAGCCGGAAGGTGACCTTTAATGAGTGATATGTTAAAAAGATAGACAAGAAACAGAGCTAGAGCATCTAGAATGTTATCCATAATAAAAGTGGGGAGTGGGTCAAGGTCACATGATTTATGATTAGATGACTTAATTCCAAGGTATTCAGTTTCATAGATCGGTGGGAATCCATCAAAACTGGATTTCGTGGAAGAATAATCTGGAGAAGACACATCAGCAGTTGTAGCACGAAGGTTTTCGATCTTCTACGTCAGCATCTGAAGAAAGTCATCTGCGGAAAAAGCCTGAGCGCTTGATAAGCGAAGAGTGCATCCCAACAGACTGGATGGAGATCGTTGAACAAATTCCTTTTAAATTGTGTTTGTGCTGAGAGCGAAGGTTCTCCCACGTATGTATGTATGTATGTATGTATGTATGTATGTATGTATGTATGTATGTATGTATGTATGTATGTATGTATGTATGTATGTATGTATGCATGTATGTATGTATGCATGCATACATGTGTGTACTTATGTATGTATGTCTGTAGGTATGTATTTGTATATATGCATGTATGTAAGTAGGTATTATGTATGTATATATGTATGTATATATGTATGTATTTATGTATGTTATATATGGCTTCCATTGACATACTGATAAAGTCAGCTGGCATTTGGACGCTTGGCCAGTTTAATACAAGGTCTGGTGTTAGTTGCAACGCTGTATAAACTTTAGAAGTGGAAGGAGTGTTGAGCTTGATGTTTGATTTTGGTCCAACGAGACCTGTTGTTAATTAAGTTCTTTGATACAAGTACAAACTGTCATTGTGCAGTTGTACTTTGGGATGTTCTTCTGACTTTGATTTTGAGTATATTGCCTATTGTGAACACAGTGGTTTTGGAGTGTGGAGATTCTCATGTCTGTGCGAGTGTTTATTTGCAGAAAGTTGCTGTCTTGGACCTGTGTGTCGGGAGGCCACGTCGCAAGCGCAGATGTTCAAGTTCTTCTATGACCGTGAACGCCTCAGTTCCGGTGCTGACGATGTTCACTGCCTTGCTGATGGCCGTTGAGTCGACTTCAATCGTGTGTTGTCCGACTCATGAGATGTTTGAAGTAAACACGAGACAAGAAATGTTGCCCTGGACTTTCCGTGATGACTGTCAGTTTCTTCCAGGCAGGGATTCCTTGGTTAACTATTACCGGCAAATCTTGTGCGGGACGTTGGAAATGCGTCATCCATTTGGACGATTTACTCCAAACTTCTAAAGCGCCACTTGAAGGCCAAGCGCAGGACACCAGCCTATACACGAGCGATGCGTCTAATCGGAGGGGTTTTCCAAAAAGTAGTCCAGAGGAAGTCTAAGTTCAGTTTCCATGGGGCAGGTCGAGAGGAGGCAGAGCAGCTGTTAAGGCGGGTGTCGTTTAAGGCGGAAAGAATTGGAAGGCGGAGGATCGGATGAGTCTGGGTAGGAGTTCTTGAAAAGGTGAGACTTCAGTTTTGAGTGGAAAGTACCAGTGGTCATAGATATAGGAGCACGAAGAGGATGATGAAGGACGGGTTGCCATGATGATAGAAGAACCGAGAATCTGCGGAACTCGGGAGGGAGATCGTTTCAGAGGCGTCGTGCTGTGTTGATTTAGCTCGGTTGGAGAACCTGAAATAAGTGGTGACTGGGGGTCGAGAAAGACTGAGATAGGAAGATGATCGGGTGAAGCGTGTTGCCTGGATGGTGAAGAGATTGCGGAGATACTTGGGCTGTGAATATTGTATGGAGTTGTAGGTTAGTCATAGGACTTTGAAGTGGATTCGCTCAGGGATATTTAACCTATGGAGTGATTTAAGGATGGGAGTGACATGATGATGTTTGGGCGTTCTAGTGACAGCTCTGGCTAGTGAGTTTTGGATAAGCTGCAGACGCTTGGATAAGTTGCAAACGCTTGGGATAAGTTGCAGACGCTTGTAATAGTTTATTGAATTCCTGTAATATGTATTGTACTTTGGGGTTCTAGTTAAGTCTGGTGTAATATTAATAGACTGTTGGTTTTTATTAGCTGAACATTTTTTTAATGAACTGTTGTAGCTAGGCATAGTTGCGAATTTTTTGCGAGTCATAGTTTTCGGTATCGGAAACTTAGAAGTTTCCTCTCGTTGGAATGCGGGGTTATGTTATATGGCTTGCATTGTTATACTGTTAAAGTCAGTTGGCAGAGAGATTCCTGACCAGTGTAAGGCAAGGTGTGGGGTTAGTTGCAAGGATATATAAACTTTAGAAATGGTAGAAGTGTTGAGCTTGACGTTTGATTTTGGTCTGACGAGACACTGTTGCTTGTAGTTTCGGCGCAGGATCCTTTCTTAGAGTTTTCGAGAACAGAATGAAGTTTACTCCTGTTAGTTAAGACGTCTAAAGCTCGTTGTTTCGTGTCCTTTGTTACCACTCGCGTTGCTATTATCGCTGAGGTTGTTTGTTAAGTCAACTTTTCGACTGTTGAATAAGTTAGTGCTGTTGCGTCGACTGCCATCCTGCTGTGTGGTGGACGGTCTAAAAACTTCTCGAGACTGTTGTAGTGTTATGTTGTAAGTTAACATCTGTTATCTTCTTTAGCAAGAAAGAATTTTCTTTAGCAGATCTTGTGACACGTATGTATGTATTTGCGTATGTATTTAGGTATGTATGTATGTATGTATGTATGTATGTATGTACGTATGTACGTATGTATATAAATTATAATATAACATAACATTTTATTGATGAAAATAACAGTGGAAAAGATAGCAAATGCAAATGTATTAACCGATACTAGCCATATAATGCCACAACCTATATCATACATGTTAGAGCATTACATGCATACAAATAATTATGTTTTAGCCTAAGTGAAGTAGCCTAAGTTTGATTCCTGGCACTCAATGGGATACCCAAAAGGGTACAGGTGGGGAGCCAGCAGATGCGCGGCGCATTTTCTTAAAATCTGTTATTTCTTTACGTTAGGCGTCTCCTTCGAAACGCCGACCCTGGTTTTGGAATAGATCTGTTTACGGAGTTGAGTCCATTCCAATTTTAATTATCAATCCTAGTGGTCTAAATGCCCGACTTTTTCCTTTCTGTCTGAACCCTTTGTTTTTCAAATCCCTGCCTCTGCACCGCCATTACTTGAATCCCACCAATCACCTTCATCCGCCGCATCTAATGTACGCATAAACGCTTCTTCTCTCCCTTCGCTGCCTCGCCTTCCATAGCCCCTACTCGCCTCACTCACGCACAACCAGCTTAAGAGTCATTCCGATGTTACATTTTCTCACATCACCTCGCATCTACTCCAAACCTCGGAAATTATTTCCATCGCTGCTCCTTCTTCTTGTACGCGGCGACATAAGTTCAAACCCCGGGCCAGTTTGTGCATCCTACTTCAACCTATGCACACTCAACGTTCGTTCTATCCTTCACGAAAAACATTACACTGCGCTACATGACCTGAGTTCATATTCTAACCACCGTCCTGATGCAATCGCCTTTACTGAAACTTGAATCACTTCATCTGCCACTCACTCTCAACTCTATAGCTGTAGACCCGACGGATATTCTCTCATAAGCTCAACCCGGCAACCTGAAACTTCATCCAAAAGTTCAACCTCCAATGTTGGAGGCGGAATTGCCTTCCCAAACCGTGAACCAGCTACTTTCCTCACCGCGCCCACCTAAACTTATCAGACCTTCGAATCATCATCAGTCACAATCAAACTGCCCACATCTAAACTAACGATCTACAATATCTACCGACCTCCTACATCATTAGCTTATTCTGTAAAACCTAGTGCTTTCCTTGAGGAATTTACCTCCTTTCTATTTGTAGTTGTTACCACACCCCATGAGTTTGTCATCACTGGAGACTTTAACATCCACGTCGACAACCCTTCCGATCCATATGCATATCAGTTTCTTTCCTCCCTACATGCTTTCAATCTGATCCAACATGTTTCTTTACCCATCCACAAATATGGCCACACTCTGCCTATACCAAACATCACTCCACTGAAACAGGGGTCTAGGAGAGATCCCCGGAAATTCCCCCCGAAGATTTCCCCCCGACAATTCCCCCCGGAAATTCCCCCCTAGGAATATTCCCCCGGACATTTCCCCCCCCGACGATTACTTACCTAGCATAAACATTTCATTTGCTATTTTATATCAACAACCAAAAACTCACCAATATAATAAAACATTATTCAAACGATTATTGTTGTTAATCTAAGTTAAAAATATAAAAGTTAAAATGTAACAGTTGTGGCGTATGTCCACCGAATAGCTGGTCCAAAGCGACGTTGTTGAGACTGTGTTCTCACATGAGGATGCGGAGAAATCTCCATATATTGGGATGATGGCTCGACACAGCGGACTGGGTCTTCCGATTCCAGCCCTCAACCGCATTATTCGTTCGTGGCAAGTCGTTTGCCACGCGTGAATGCACATTCCATATGTGTTTCTCGAACATTGGATTTTCTCGTCGATTACGTCGAAGACGGAATATGTAGTTGTCTTCTGAACACAGTCGCCTGTTGTTGGGTTAACACTTAAAACATTTGCTATGACCACTAGGCCTAGTAGTCTTTTTCAGTTACGTGTTTACCTTTATATGTTTAACTTAGATTAACGACAATAGTCGTTTGAAATAATGTTTTATCATATTGGTGAGTTTTTGGTTGTTGATATAAAATAGCAAATGAAATGTTTATGCTAGGTAAGTAATCGTCGGGGGGAAAATGTCCGGGGGGAATTTTCCTAGGGGGGAAATTTCCGGGGAGGAATTGTCCGGGGGGAAATCTCCGGGGGGGGAAATTTCCGGGGGGATCTCTCCGGATCCCCTGAAACAGGCCCCACCTCGCTATACAGCAAACTTGTCATGGCAATAGGTCGTCAACAAGTCTCTTGTTTGTGTCTTTTGGACATCTCTGCCGCCTTCGACAAAACAGACCATGCTTATTAAACAACTTTCTTCTCCAATTGGAATTTCTGGTACTGCCATATCGTGGATCAAGTCGTATCTTTCCTCACGTTCTTTCACCGTCAATGCCGCCGGTCACTTCTCTAACCCGCACACCCTCACCTGCGGTGTTCCTCAAGGTTCTGTCCGCGGTCCTCTGCTGTTCATCCTTTACACCTCTCCCTTCAGCAAACTCAATTCCTCATCCTCTGTCGATCATCACCTTTATGCAGACGATACCCAACTATTCATATCTTTCTCTCCTCGCTCCCTTCCAGATGCACTAAATCGTCTACGCAACATCACCCAGATATCAGCCTGGATGACTGCCAACCTCTTATGTCTAAACCCTTCAAAAACAGAATTTCTCACCCTTGACCTCCGTGAGCAACTAAGCAAAGTTACCTATCCTTCCGACCTATCGCCAACATATCTCACTTCCCCCGTACATTACTCTTCTCCGGTCCGCAATTTTGGAATCGTCTTCGATAAACACCTCACCTATGCCGACCACATCACCCAGCTATCTCGCACCTGCTACATGCACATTCGCGACCTTCGTAGACTGCGCCAAATACCTGATTGCAAGACCGCCTGCACAATAACCAACGCAGCTGTCCATTCCAAACTCGATTACTGTAATTCTTTCTTCCGTAACATCGATTCTTTTCAGATAAAACGCCTGCAAAGAGTCCACAATGCCCTCGCCCGCGCAGTCACCAAAACTCCAAAACACCACCGCATATTCCCTGTTCTGAAATCACTTCATTGGCTAAAACTCCCTTAGCGCATCCACTACAAAATTGTATCCCTTTACCTACAAGGCCTTAAAACTCCTCAACTTTCTTACATTCGCTAGCTATTCACCATCCAACCGTCCTGGCCTATTCGCTAATCATCAGATCTTTCTCAATCTCGGCCTCCAGTCTCCTCCTCTCTGAAATTCTCAATCGTTCCTTAGTCTATGCTGCACCGGCTCTTTGGAATGATCGTTGAAAGATCTCCGCCAGTTTGCTCATCCTCCTATCTCGCCTGTTAATTTCACCTCTCCTCCTCTTGCACTGTCCTCCGCTGCATTCCACTGACGACTGAAAACCGAACTCTTCAAGCTATCCTATCCTGATTCCAATTCCGCGCCACCACACAACCACCGTCATCACCGTACAACCCTGCTATCTCCTCGGTTTGACCTCCCCGGACTCTAACCTGGCACCGGAACGGACAAGGCGGACATGGCTATTGCGGACTTGATTTGATATAGCGCCATTGTTATAAGCTGGTCTAGCTGCGGTGGCTTTTGTGTGGCACTGAGAAATTTCGAAGATTTACATTTACATTACATTTACAAGTCCCGCCGGTTATGGTTCCTCTAGTACCTAGTGAGAAGTGATGGTGTTCTGAAGTATTCAAAAAACATTGCACAGCGCATAATAGAATCGGTAAACAAGAAGAACAACACCCTGATAAGATAAACAGGACCAATAGTCTCCAGCATAAGGATGTCACTGTGAGGATGATGATGCAAGTTGATCGCCATTAGTGATCAAATATTTCTGCAGATGCTGGTTAAGTAAACTTGGTTATTGTCGGGCCCAGTGAACCATTTTGGTGAATTATTCGCCTTAACGGGCAACTTAGGCCATAAATGTTGACACTTTTTTGTCCCCATCATTTTTTTGTCCCCATCATTTTCTTTTTCTTTTTTGGTGCCATCTTATTACTATGTAACAAATAGGCAGCCGTAATTAAGCGAGACCGTTTTTACATTCCGATTGGTGCCTACTGTACTTTTGTATTGAATTCGGATCAATAAAGTTGAATTGAATTGAATTGAACTTTAGGACGTTTGTTGTTGCCGGGTTTGCCAGCAGCATAATTATATTCTTCTTTACCGACGTGCATTTCGAAATTTGTTACCACATCGTCTTGCCGTACGAGACCACACAATGAAGGATGGCCATCCTGTCGCCTGCCATTTTATTTTCGTCTCGGCGGAAGAGGAGACAGACGGGTCTTTAGTATGACCTCGACCGTCATTCACGAGTGACACTTCGATCAACTGACAGGCAAGTGACGAAAACTGTTGCAAACCCATCGGTCAAGGGATCTCCAGACGCTGCATCACCTACTACCAAGAGGACAATCTCGCGTTGGTCGCATGCCCCTTGTCGTCGCTCGACGCTGTCCAGTTAACTTGGTCCAGAAACTCTGATTATGGAGCCATATTTCAACTCTAAAGAGGAATCCGTTGGTTTGACTAAACGTGTGTGCGTGAATCCACCAATGGTGACTTTTCAAGTTATATCACCCCTCAATCTGGTTTCACTAAACACCACCCCGCAGACACTCTGTTTGTATATCGGTTAATTAACTGGTCTCTGCTGTTAGTCTTCAACAAGGCTTCTACTTGTGTCTCCTCAACATTCGACATCTCTGCCGCTTTCAACATCATGGATCACAACTTGCTTCTCCTTCTGCTGTCCCCTTGGTTTGGCGTCTCTGGCGCTGCACTACTGTGGTTCCAGTCTCACTTGTCTTCCCGCTTCTTCTCTGTCAAAACCACTCAATTCTTGTGTGGTGTTACTCAAGACTCTGTTTACATAGTATGAATTCTGTGCCTCCTTTAAACTACAACTCTGAGCCATCTTAAAAAATCGTCTTCTGTTGACCACTAGCTTTGCTCACACGAAACTCAACTCTTCATGTCATTCTCCCCTAGAACGTTCTCCTCCTCCGTTGCTGAACTTGTCGATGTAGGTATATTCCAGTAGGCCCCTATACTTAAGCCTTTCAAGTACTTCACAAAAGCGCTGCACACGTGGCTATCTGACTGATATAAACAAGTGCATTTTAAGACAGATTGAGAATGTTTGGTGCATACGGCCGAGTGCAGCAGTGCGTATGTGGAATGGAATACTGAGAATGAAAGGCAATGGAAGACTCTTTCACGCAGATGGTTCAATACACGAGAAGGCACGATGAGGTCGAGCTGAAATGCCGAAGCTCGGGAATTGCGTATCTCCACGGCTTAAAGTGTAGCGATCGCCGACAGGGTTGACTTGAAACTGGAACACAGAGCTCCCCGATGTATGCCAGGGCAGAGAGCCAACGATGGAAAAACGTGCAAGCAAGATGATCTCTAAAGAAATCCACTTGGCAACAGGAAGCCAATCTATCCACTGACTATAATTCCAATATCATGTCTTCATGTTCTATCCGATCTATCGTACAACGGAAAAAGGCTTCTTAGAAATAGGCGTAACATTTATTTATTTGCGAACTAACCTGAAATGTCAAGGATTCGGTAAATCCTCATTCGGACGAAGTTCGTCGTAAGGATGTCGTACCATTGCGGGTAGACAGTGATAAGTCGGGTCATCGCAAGATCAGCTTTCTCTTTCCACACACTCTTGGCCAGCTTCATACCCTTCACTTCCATAACTACGACTTCGATGAGGATTTGTTCGATGATTTCAGTTGGCAGATCTTCAACAGTATAGAACATCAGGTATTAACGTTTAAGAACAAAAGTAGTCAAAACTTACAAACAGAAATATTTGACCTTAAGAACAGGAGCAGTTTAGCAGTTTGAAACTGAACCCCTCAATGTATGTATGTATGTATGTAAGAAGGTATGTATTTATATGGGCAGTGATATAGCGCCTTACAAGAATCTCACGAGGGCGATAAACGTAGCTACATAAGAATAATGTCACGAATTTCCAATGGAAGACTGTTACAGTGTGATGGTCTAATGCATGAGATGTCCAGGAACGCTGAACCATTAAGTCCTTACGAGCTGGAGAACGTAAGGGTCGACGACTTTGTTCGCCGGGAACACAGAGCTCCTTGACGCCAACTCACTCTCAAATCGGCATCACTCCACTGAATCACTCATCACTCGCTTTCTAGCTAATAAGACTTCAGTGCAGTCGAAAACTTCGTGTTACTCTTCTTGCCTTTTTCGATGTTGGTTCCGTCTTTGACACTGTGGACCGCGGTAGCCTAAATCTTTTGGTATTGCCGACTCTGTCCTCCTTTGGTTCCGTTCGTTTATCTCAACCAAAGGCTGGTTGTTCTCAACATGCGAGGGCTCAAACCATCACCTATGTTGACCCTTGAGTCGCAATACAATCATGCTGACCGATAACTTCACCGGTATGTGTTTCGAGAAGGCAACACTTTAGATGGCAAGCGGCCGATGATCGCACAAAAGCCTACGATAATTATACAGGTGAGCGATGCTGGTCCTCTATCAGATTATAATTTAATGTAATAGAATGGAATGTAATTAGTAACTTCTATCGCCACGGTGTCTAATGCACAAGGAGGCATCAACCGATGGCACACCAAAACCAAGCCGTAATCAGGTCAATATCCAGAATACCAGTACGTAAGACAGAGAGGCAGCCTATGGTGGATAAGCAATTTGAAAGAGGTAAGTCTCAAGTTTAAAACGAACTTACACAAGCGACTGGGCAGGGAAGAAGGTAAATGGTGTAACAGAGGCATTTGCCCAGTTGAATCAGAATTTTTTAGACCGCTCTGTTGATTAAATTATGTATCTCGTAAATTGCTTAGTCAAATGCTATTCCCCTTAAGGAAAGGTATGGAAATTGGTTTACCGTAGTATTTACTAACTAACTTACTTACAAAACTACTAATAGTAACTTAATTATAATACTATGTTCGTTACATTAGAACTAGAACCATCGTTTCAAAGTATCACATGACTGACAGTGATTTTTAAACTAGTGTACAACCCATTTTCCTCGGCCTTTGCTGTTCCACGGCGGTATATAAATCATCCTACTATTATTACTATACCACAATACATCACAATTTTTCGATAATTTATGAAGCATTTAAGACTATTCTTGCGAAAGTATACGTCAATGGGAACTTACTGATGCTACATGGCACCGACACCAAAACCTCTTTCTCCTTGCCCTCCTCATTTTCATCCTTGTCCTTTTTATCTTCCTTTCCTTCGTCATCATTCTCATCTTTGTTCTTGTTGCTGTTGTCTTCGTCACCTTTCTTCTCGTCCTTCGCCTCTTCGAATTTCTCTTCTTGTTCTTCTTTCTTTGCTTCGTCTCCGTTACCTTGTGCCGCAGCCGATGTGTCGGAGTCAGCTTCACTGCCGGCTTTCTGGATCTCATTCTCCACATCACTACACATCGATTCAGCGAACCGCTCTGCAAGAACAAACAGAAGACGAACAATAAGTTTACCAGTGCGTCGCAGATAAAATAAATATGCAAAAATTAAGCAAATAGAAACTAAGCAATAGTGCCTAACACTACACCTGATAGCAACTTTCTTATAGCCTTGACTTTTAAGAGTCTCACTCCAGGACATAGACGGAACGCGGTCCGATCAGTCTACTCCTTACAACCGATCCCAGCTCTAACCACTAGACTATCATGCGACCCCATGCCAGGAATTATCGAACCCGAAGGAGAGGAGTTCCCTTGAAATCATAGGGGGACTCAAGGCGCTGACGCAAGATTTTGTGTCGAAGGCAGTTGTAATCGGGCGCAGTTGTAATTGGGCGAACGAAATGAATTTTGCTTGGCGAATGAAGAGCGATTGGCGGTCGCGTGTGTTGTTGGTGCCGACCGTCAGACTAGGAGATGACGTGAGTCGGTTAAAAACCTGTGGCTGTCATGTAGTCCCCGTAACAATCTTTGTCATGGTAACATACTTCCAAAGACCTCGTCGAATCGCCATAAGTCTTTCCGAAGTCAAATTTCCGACCTGCGAGACGACAAGATTCGACAAATCAAAACAATCGACTAGAATATCAGTGCTTCCCAAAGTAGTGACTTCAATATGAGTGCTTCCCAAAGTAGTAAATGGACTTGATCATTAGCAACGATACAACGACGACTATTTCATAAAATATCACACGAATCAACAATTCTCCACCTGTACAAAATCCAACTCTGATTTAATAGCTTTCACAGTTTTGGAGATAGGTGAACCAAAAGATCTACGCGGTTGACATACATTGGAGACGTTTTCGTTTGTTCAGTTATGGCCGATGTTTATTATTTTATCAAACAGAAATCCACATTCCGTGCATTCCAGAAGTAGAAGTTCTTTGCGCTTCACTGCAAATCATTAATACTAATTACATTTAGGGGACTAACATTACAGGTGATGTCTAATCACTCATAAAAATGCACCACATTGAATCTGGTTAGGACCAATTGCTGGCCAATAGGAGGAGAAGAAGTCGTATGAAGAAGTCAACACTTACCCGGTACATATCCAATATACTTTGGAATCATTCCGTCTGGTATGTACATTCGTTTCGATGCTGACATCGAAGGTTCAGGAACACTCGAAGGACAACTGAACAGTCAAAACACAAACACACTAGAAACACTCGAAGGATAACTGAACAATCAAAAAAACAAACACATAGAAACCTTGGCCTTGGTTCGTTATTTTGGCGGCGCTTACACAATCAATTTTACCTTTAAGTAGAAAGACGAACCATAACCAACTGTTCATTGTAAAGTGCTTAGGAACAAGAACTCCAGAAAAAAAATCAGAATCTCCATCCAATTCAACTTCGGTTTTCCTTAGAAACAACTACATACAAATTGACCCTCTTACTCTACACAAATTGACTCTTTCATCAAAGCTTTGTCAAATCAACGCAAGTCTCTTCCAAATCCAAAAGACCACAGACTCGATTTCTTCCACTCTTTCTTTCCCGCCCTTCCCGAAGTAGCCCACCAGCCGTCTTCGTCGCGGTCCAGTGATTTTCTCGCCTAATCCAACTTTTTAAATTATAAATATAAATACAGGAAACACTCAAGGCCACCAGCAATAGCTTACACACTTTGAAACTCATCGCCAGCTATACACCAAAAGCGGAAGAGGAGAAAAAATATCATCGTAAACCAGGGAAGAGTTGTTTTGCGACTGAAGCATAGTCCCAGTTAGGCTTTTTAAAATGGCTACACTGAATGTGTCTATGTGTCTGTGTATACGTGTATATGTTCATGTATGTTTGTATGTATTTATGTACGTATGTGTGCATGTATTGTATGTATTTCTCAGAGCACTTGCATAGCGCCCTTGAAATCACTCACAAGGGCGCTCCAGCACGTTTGCCTGGGAATCACCGAACACATGTGTCTTCAGTCGAGTAGAAAACATTTCCTAGACTGTTAATGATGGTAGTGATCGTATGTCCGGTGGCAGATTGTTCAAGAGAGACGGACCCACAGAGGAACAGGTGCGCTCACCTGGCGCCGATTTGCAAGAGCGCGGGACTATGAACTGGCCATGGAAACCGAACGCAGCCGGTGGCGGCCGGGACAGCTTGAGATCGGTGTGAAGAGCTCCGAAATTTAGTCTGGTGCTGAGCCAGCGAGCGAAGCCCGGCTCATGAGAAGCAGCTTAAACTGTATTCTGTACTCGACGGGGAGCCAATGCAAGGTGTCAGGTATGTTCGCCGATATGTGAGAGATCTGGCTAGGTTGGCCACGACCCTGGCGGCGCAATTAAGGAGGGACTAAAGATGACGTATAAAAACTTGGAAGGTCTACCAGGACTGAATTGCAGTAGTCCAGACGCGTCATGATGAAAGAATGGACCAAAGAACTGCAGCTTCGTGCGACAGATTACGCCGTTTGACTCTGACCTGAGGCAGTTCGTAAAAGCAAGTTCTACAGAGTGATTTGACGTAGTCGGCCATCGTCATCTCCTCGTCCAGAAGAACGAGGAGCTGACGACGAACGACGTGTAGCGAAATTTAGTTCGGGATTGATGTCAGAATCACAGTCTTAGCATTGTCTGATAGCCTACGTCGAGATCCGAACCAAAGGAAATACATTTGCACAGGTCTTACTTAGCCAGAGCTTCCTATTTGGAAATAGTAGGCGGTTTGAAAATCGATTGCGCTGGATCGGCTAGGCGAGCGGTAAATCTTTGCTAGGTGAGCGGCTAAGGAGAGCGACCGATCGCTCGCCTCAAATGGGTTTAGCCGTTGCCGATCGGAGGATATCGACGTTTGAATGCCAGAAATCGCCTCCAGAATCCTGGAAACGCAACAGAGGGGTCAGATGGGTGGCAGGTCGCGTAAACCTACACGTCGTCCGCATAATGATGAAACAGTTCACCAAGGGCCGTGATCCGTCGCAGTATACAGCATGTAGAGAAGCGGGCCTAGTACGGATCCCTGAGGTATGCCGCACAGAACCCGAACCCAGGCTGATATGTCCGAGCCAACCTCGACTCTCAGCATATATATAAGTATGTGCGTGTGTATGTCCGAGTATGCATGTGTATGTGTGTAAGTATGGGCGTGTTTGTGTCTGTGTCTGCGTGCAGTTGTCTGTACGTTTAGCTCCTTGTACCTCTGGGGGTCGACGATCGGTTGTTGGAGGATCTCGAAATGTCGTCCGACTTCGTAGCGGAAGTCGGCCAATCCGTTCTTCGTCATTTCGTCGTATCTCTTGCCCAGACCAGCTTCCGTCGTCCAGACGCGTGGAATGAAGCCATCATATCGAGGAATGGGAGGTTCGAGAGGACCTCGTTTCGTCTCTGCAGCCACACAATCAACAACAACAACAACAGATTAACACAACGACAACGACAACGATCTGTTGCCTTCCTTCGTCTATTAGGGTTAACCCTAACCCTAACCCTAACCCTGCTTACGTCTGAAGGCAGAAAAAGAAAACCATCTGCTATACAGAAACGGAGTCAAGAGCATGAACTTCTGTGAAACTATTGCGGAAATATAGTCAAAGAAGTTGCAACCATAGCATCATCGACAGATTGCTGCAGTACAAAGTTTTAATAATCTCGATTGCTAATTATTCAACAGCGTATTATTAGATATTAGGGTAAAGCGGGAACTAAACCAGGTTCAGCGAAGCATGACCACTCCTCTCGCGCAAAATACAAAGGCTTCTGCCAATATTAATCAGCATTAATTATGGGGAATACACTAAGAAAAGAAATGTGCACCTTTGACAACCAACGCCTCTAAAATGGGGGTAAGTACAAATACTTCGCGTGTACTTCCTGACATGAGACCCAGAACTCAGCTGTTCTGGAGAGGCGATCCTTCTGTCTTTAACCTCATCGGCTTGTTTCTTTGTACTGCACAGCTGCAGACAACCGTCTTCTCATCTAAATGGGTCGACTGGATTTCGATTGTACTTACTATTCACCGCATTACTACAGTGGAAGACATCAATTATGGATGATGATGATGATGATGATGATGATGATGATGATGATGATGATGATGATGATGATGATGATGATGATGATGATGATGATGATGATGATGATGATGATGATGGTGATGATGAATAAAGACGAACGAGTTAATCTCGTAATCGTAATCGTAAATTTTAGATTTCTTCAGCGCTACTCGAAAGCCAAGCGAAGGGCACTGGTAGTATATCACGACTGCTGCGTCACATTAGAGGGGTTGTCCAGAGATGTCAAGTGAAGAACCGAGTCAGGTTGTCTTAGGGACCAGATAGAGAGAAAGAGAGACAGAGACAGAGAGAGACAGACATAGAGGGAGGGAGGAAGGGAGGGAGGGAGGGAGGGAGGGAGGGAGGGAGGGAGGGAGGGAGGGAGGGAGGGAGGGAGGGAGCCACCGAGGCGGGTTTTATTGAGGAGAGAAAGCTTCAAAGGGCAGAAGAGGTCAACGGCATCCGTGTGAGGATCGTAATGATCTTGTTCACCATTATCTACCTTACTCATAAGGATCATTCTTTTCAGTGTCATATATACTGTATTGTACTTAAACATTTATAAAGCGCCTGTATAGTAGGATGAACCGTTCAGAGGCGCTCTCAGTGCGCAAGGCCACAAGAAGAGAAGCAAGTTTTGAGGAAAGCAAAAGAAGACGAGAGTTACCTGTTAAAATTTGAGAGCGGGTATACGAAGGAGACAGTGTATTTCAGAGAGAGGGACCAATTAAGGCAAAAGATCGGGACTGCGTCATAGTTGTTCTAGTATGAGGAACTGAAAGATCCAGTCTGTTCGAGGAACGAAGTGCAAGATGTGAGGAGACAGAAAGAAGCCGGTGAATTACAACAATTACATAGTTACAGCGAATTTGTGTTAATTTTGATAATGGCGAACTAATATAATTATAAATAAGGGGGTTCATTCCGCGCAGACTAATCTGTGTTTCTAAATAATATTGAAGTCCTGACGGATCATTTTTCAATCAATCAATTAGGCGAGCAAGCATTTATATAGCGACCCTTCAAGGAAGCTATTCAGAAGCGCTCCCAGCTGAACCCCAGCGAAAGAGAACAGTCTTTATAGCAGAGAAGAAAGCGGTGGACGAGTCTCGAGGAAAAGACCGCAACTCAGGAGGAAGCCCATTCCAAATTGTGGGTCCAACGAGGAATAAAAAAATAAACAATAGCGCATTCATTATTAATTACAATCTACGTCGTTATTCTTACTTGTGTCCGTTTTGGTATTCTTGTTCTGTTCATGATCTGCGGATGTGACGTTATCTGGACTTCCTAAGAAATCATCTGTTCCGTTGACGTCCTGTGTTGTGGCGTTAACGTCTCCAATGGTTTCCATGCTTGTCATCTCTTCTGTTCTTAGAGTCTCGGCCTTTTCTTCTCTTACTCTTCTCACCATCTCTTCTCCCTTCTCGTCTTCTTCATTTCGAACTCTTTCCCCATCTTCGGCTCTGGCCACTCTGTTAGTTTCCTCGACTTCTGCGGTCACATTACGTCCCGCAGCCATCGCTTGGCTTTGTCCTCTAAGGAAACCGTCCAAGGACGACTGTTCGTCCTTCTTTAAAGCTTCGTAGGCTTTCAAGGCTTCGGAAGGCTTCTTGAAAAATGCTTCGTAGGTGTTGTTGAGCTTCACGTAATTCCACGGCTCGCCTCTTCTCAGCAGCTTGTAAATTTCAAGGATTTTTGGTCCGTACGAGTCGGCCTCTTTTAGGACTCGTTTCAGAAGCTCTCTCTCCTCTTTCTTCGCCAAATTGTACGCGTCCGTTTCCTTGTTTGAAACGGGTTTGGATGCAACGTATAGGTTAAGGATTTCCCTCTCGATGTTATCGGTTGTAACCATCTTGGCTTTAAGCACGTCCGGAAGCCTACCCAGAAGAGACTGTATGACGCTGTAGCTCTCCGTCATGGCCATCGAGTCATCAAGGCTTCGAGTCTTGATCCGATGAACCTTCGCGTGCGTTATGTACGCTGCTTGAACTCTGGCGTTTTGCGCCTCTTGGTCTTCTGCCGGATCGATTTCGTTCGCCTGAGCTCTCGCCGTCTCATCGAGTGTGGACATCTCTGCCTCTTGAGTTGGTACTTTCTCCTCTTCCGTTCCGTTGAGGTAGTGGTCTATCTCCAACTCGCCCTTCTTCCAAGTTTCATATTCCGTCAACAGCGGCGAAGCTGTGTGAAAGAAACCAAATCAGGTTCAGCGAAGCAGGGCCACTCCTCTCGCGCAAAATACAAAGGCTTCTGCTAATATTAGTCAGTATTAATTACGGAAATATACCCATAAAAGAAACGTGCAACATTAAAAATCAGCGCCTCCAAAAAACTTCTGGAGGACCCGTGATGCGTCCATGATGATGCGTTCGTGGGAACAGGGGGGGGCATTTGCAACCCCTGGATTTTGTGCATATTTTACACAAAGTGAAGCCTTTGATCATCATGATCATTACAACAGTCACAACACAATTTTCAATGCGAAAACAACGTTAGATGATGAGGATGATGATGATGAAGGTGGTGGTGGTGGTGGTGGTGGTGGTGGTGGTGGTGGTGGTGGTGGTGGTGGTGGTGGTGGTGGTGGTGTGGTGGTGGTGGTGTTGCTAACCTGAATAACCGGAGACCATGTTCTTCGTGTACTTGTTGTCTCCATTTGGTTCCAGAAGTTCGTTCCTCAGCCGCGCAACGAACGGAGGACCCGAAGGATTGGAACTGTGCACGAAGTCATACGACGCCTGCAATCCAGTCATACACGCACTAAACAGCATCTGTGTAGCGCCTGACGATTACACATAATCTTAGAATCTACATGCAATGATGATGACCAGTACTCGAGGTTAGAGCGGATGAACAAAGGACTTCGATCGTAGGTCAAACGAAGTCTCACGTGTATACCAATTGAATGTAGGTCTAAACGCCTATACATTCCGTCTACTGTTGTTACTGGCCCTCTTATGTATAGGACCTACAGCAGGTGAGAACAGAGCGAAACAGTTATTAGAGAACACCTTGTGTCTTACATCACGCGAAGAGAGATGAGATCACCTCCTCACGCCTTGACAACAACAGTATACCTAACTAAGGGTCGCAGGTTCGAATCTACCTCAAGCCACTGCGTAGCGACCTTGGACAAGTTGCTCACTCACAATTGTCTGTGAGGAAGGCAACAGGAAACCAACTCACTCATCTGATCCCCGGGTGGCATAAAGACCAATGAACCTCCCTTCGGGCAGGAGAACTCATCATCATCATCATCATCATCATCATCATCATCATCATCATCATCATTATCAACATCATCATCATCATCATCATCATCATCATCATCATCATCATCATCATCATCATCAACAACATCATCATCATCATCATCATCATCATCATCATCATCATCGTCGTCGTCGTCATCTATAACTAAATAACCAATGAAAATAAAGAAATGAATGAAATTTTGGTGATAGAAATTGATTATATAATGAGAACGAAGTGACCTGCGTATAACGATGTATACCAACCATCGCCAGTTCGTGAGTATGTTGTCCATACGTCTTCCCAGAGTTACACTTTAACTGCGGACTATATCCGAAGTACCTGCAAAAAGACGACCTTCAACTGAGACAACTCCGTCGATTACAGAGACCCCCTCCTGTCATTCCTATGATCCAGAGAAGCGCTGACCAGAACACAGTTCTTCTCCTCTTCGCCTCTTCCATCTATTAAGCTTCGCAAGAGCACTAAAAACGAACCGTCAAAATATACTGGCTCGCACTAAATTCTACTTCATTCCATGTTTGACCGTCAATGCCATCATCAATATCGCTTCCACTTCAGTACCCCCACGCTCTCTAACCGGCCGGACTCCCCGAATTTGCCCTGGCGCCAGAAACATCTAAACACCTTTGCCCCTGCTAGTCTGTAGGACTTGATTTCATATAGGGCCGGTGTATAAGCTGGTCTGCCTTATCGACTCTGTGTGGCTCCGCATAATTTTAGAGATTTATAGTTCCACTTACACCACTAAACGTCGGAACTCATAACAACTCTACGGTTCTCACAGAGTTGTCCATCAAATTAATAACTCGGTGTACGAACTATCGCTCATAGGACGATCGCTCATAGGACGGTCGCTCATAGCATAGGACTATCGCTCATAGGGACGATCGCTCACAGGACTATCGCTCATAGGACTGTCGCTCATAGGACGATCCTCATAGGACAATCGCTCATAGGACTATCGCTCATAGGGACGATCGCTCATAGGGACTATCGCTCATAGGACTAGCAGTTAGCTAGCAGTTATTGGATAAACTTCCAATTGGCTACCAATTATAAAACTTATCAAATGTTCCAAATGACTTTACAAATATTTATGAAATGTGCCTACTTTGATGTGCCTATACTTCAAAACTATCTACTAGTTAATAGGAAGTTAATTACTCGCGTCCCTACTTTTATGCTTATATGTATGTATGGTCCGTATGAGCGATAGTCCTATGAGCGATAGTCCCTATGAGCGATCGTCCCTATGAGCGATCGTCCCTATGAGCGATCGTCCTATGGGCGATCGTCCTAAGAGCGATCGTCCTATGAGCGATTGTCCTAGAACCAATAACTCAGAAGAACAGATGCCAAATCTTCTCATGAATAGGAGGAGGTAAGCTATTTACCAAATGAAAAAATATAAAGCACCAGGCATGGATGACTGGCAAGGAAGAGGAGAAACAGTTGTTAATGCTGTGCATACCCATGTTACAAGGATTCCACAAGAGGGAAAAATACCAGAAGACTGGCAAAATCGACAATCGACCCTATATATACACAAAAGAAAAGGAGATCCACAAGAGTGCAAAAATTACAGAGGCATCAGCTTACAAAACATTCCAGGAAAAGATTTCACTAAAATGATACAAAAACAGAATGAAGCAGTATTTTGAAAGAGCACTTGAGAAGAGCAAGCCGGGCTCAGACCAGGAGGAACCACAATTGATAAACTATTCGCATTGAGACAGGTACTTGAAGAAAGCATAGAACACAACAAGAAGGTCTTCATAAACTTCACAGACATCAAGCAAGCATTCGACAGTGTATGGCATGATGATGGAATGTGGACAGCGATGCCAAACGCAGGAATAGTAGAAGCAATTGATGAAACTTGTACAAGAGAAATATCGAAAAGCATCAAGTGCCATAAATGTAGATAAAACGATCACAGAATAATTTCACATGAAAACTGGAGAACGTCAAAGATGCATCTTATCCCATATCTATTTAATCTATAGAGTCAGAAGCAGCAATGTCACTCAGCCTTAACAACACCGAGGCAGGAATCAAATTAAATGGAAGGCTAGTGAATAATCTCCGATTTGCTGACGTCATTGGCCTCCTCACTAGAAGCAGGCCAGAACTACAGGATATTACAACACAGATTGAGGAAAACAGTAGAAGATTCGGCTTAACGATCAACGCAGAGAAACCAAAACAGGACCCAATGACTATCACAATCCAAGGAAAAGACATTGAGCAAGTAGAACAATTCGTCTATCTAGGAAAGCTAATAAACGCAAATGGCAGCAACGAAAAAGATATACCGGTACATAAAAGAATTGGACGCGTCTGACAGGCATCTGGAATAATGAACAGGACATTGAGAAGCAGAGAAGAAAACCAAGACAAAAATATACGAGACGACGATACAACCGATTTTCCTATATGGATCGGAATGGACAACGCGCCATGCCCTTCTAAGGTTATTAATAGCCTTAAGGAGGTACTTAAAGAACGCTATACAAGCACACAAGCGGGCGATGGGTTCCTCCGTCCTCCCTGATTTCAGATAGCAGTCGTCGATCGGTCGGTAAATCGGTCGGCGTTAGACCGCCCCAACCCGGATCTCTCCTGTACATGGACTCGTTGCAACGGAGAACACTCACCCACATAATCAGGCCACTGTCAGATTCTTCTCACCTGATTAAAGGGAAAACAGATCTCGACACAAACCGTAAACGCACACAGGAACTAAAACTCTCTAGAAAGATCTTAAAAATCTAGCAGTTGTTAGATTTTAAGGCATATAAGGCTTGTGGACATTGCAGGAAATTACGACACTAGTTTTAAGAGAAGTAGCCCACCAGCCGTCTTCGTCGCGGGCCAGTGGTTTTCCCGCCTAATCCAACGTGTTTACCTATACAAATATAAAGTGTTTTTTCACCCGGAACGCGCGGAACAGAGTTCCGGCAACTTTTTCAGCTACTAAAAATAATTTATTCATTTTAATGATAAAAACGATAAATTTAGTTATTTTAATTTAATTTCAGTGTAGTGAACTGTTTTCAGTGTTTATTGAGACCTCTCCCAACCACCAATCCCGTTCATCTCGGGATTTTAGTCCTTTCATAATTGTTCAGTTCTGGAACCTATTGTTCAGTTCCGAAAGCACTGTAAGTATGTATGTATGTATGTATGTATGTATGTATGTATGTATGTATGTATGTATGTATGTATGTATGTACGTATGTATGTATGTATGTATGTATGTATGTATGTATGTATGTATGTATGTATGTATGTATGTATGTATTGTATTGTATTGCATGCATGTATGTATTAGGGCACTTGTGTAGCGCGCTTTACGTCACTCACAATGGCGCTCCGGCACGACTACCTAGGAATCACCGAAAAATGTGTCTTCAGTCGAGTAGAAAACGATTCCTGAACTCCTAATGATGGTGAGAGGACTGACCACCCGCTCTCATATGCCAAGTTTAAGAAAATGAAGTCGCTAATACTTAAACCCGTGGCTTCTCAGGGCTACCTTATTAGTGTAAGGTTCTGCAAAAAATCTGTTGCAGCATGACGTCCCTTAGCAATCCATCCACGTACGTGTACGATAGCTTTCTTTTCGACATTATCTGCAGACAACATGCGTGATTACTAGGCCTATAACTAATCAAAAGACGTGCTCCTTCAGATTTTCAAACGATTTCAGCTCAGCCTTCCGAAATTCCGCAACCGAGAGATTAATGAAGCAAACTACTGTGTTATCGCTTATACATGTAGGTCCAAATCTGCTTCTGTTGCCACGGCCTTAGGTTACAATAGCCTTCGGCAGCTATTAAAAAACAGCAGGCGATTTAAGTAAACGAATAGGCCCAAGTAGTTTTTTTAGGATGCTATTGAATGCTGAAACCCACTTTGAGGCTGACGCATGCTAATCTGATTTTCGGAGGTGGATCCCCCTGTTAAGATGATCGATCTCCCTTTTTATGTGGGGGATCTCATAATTCGGGTGGCGGGTCTCAACGCAGAGGTGACGGATCTCAGATCCGGCGGGATCAAGCTGAATTTAACCACTGCGTGTGTCAGTGTATAAGATTGTGTGTGTGTGTCTGTGTCTGCGCGAATTTGTCTGTACGTTTAGCTCAGTGTATCGCAAACTGTCTGCCGTACGAGATTACAGGTGTGCCGCGAAAGAAAACCTAAAATTCGCTAGTCTCTTTAATTGACTTTATAAGAAATTATTTCATAAATACAATTTTCGGCTTTTCAATGTTTTCATTTTTAGAATAGTTTCTTATTCACAGTTATTCCATGTCATGTGATCAAAGGTAAAAACTGTAGTGACATTAATCTATTCTATGTTATTTATGTGTTTAGCCCTCCTCTCGAGGTCATTATTGCGGAGACAGGCCTACCAGCATAACTGTAACTGAACAATGTATGTTCTTCAGGATAGAAAGAGACTTCAATCGGTGATGAACAAGCTGATTCGGCCGGGTTATCTCCCTAGCGATAACCCAACTTTTGATTATTTATGTGACAAAACTGACTCCTACCTTTTTTCTGATGCTTTGAGTAACCCGGGACATGTCTTGCATGAATTAGGCCTATTACCACCTGTAAAGAACTTACGGCCAAGAACTCCCAATCGGACATTACCGAAGGCCAATGGTCAAATGAGAAAGTTTTTTTTATTAAGATGCTATATAATTATGTTCCAAATGTTTTAAATGTCTGACATGTAGGCCTATTTAAACCAGTTAATCGAAACGTAAATATAATGAAGATTATATCGGATTTGGTTTCATTTCATCAGAAAAAGACAGCTCGCTTCCGTATTGTTTGATTTGCTCAACAAAGCTTTCAAACGAGGCAATTGTGCCGAGTAAGCTCGAACGACATCTGACGAAAAACCATCCAGAACTCAAACAATAAACCGAAAGATTATTTTGAGAAACTCAGATTTAACTACAGATGGTGGATGATGAAATGCGTGTCTGCTTGTCGGCTATCCAACAGCGTATTGAAGTCATAATAAAATTATGATCTCATACACACAAACATGCTCTTTAGTTTAGCTATTATTTGACTCGAATGACAAGCTTAAACTATGACAAACTGAAATTATTGCTGTTGCTTTTGTAATTTTAATAAATTTTAATTGGTGTGCCGCGATAAAAATTTGCTCTGCTGAGTGTGCCGGGAGTTTAAGAAGTTGGCGAGACACTGGTTTAGCTTTTTGTACCTGGTTGTATCGACGATCGGCTGCTCGAGCATGTCGGAATTTCGTCCAACTTCGTAGCGGAAGTCGGCCAGTCCGTTCTTCGTCATTTCGTGGTATCTCTCGGCCAGACCAGCTTCCGTCGTCCAGACGCGTGGAACG
>OY744611.1:54031594-54034094 GCA_963556255.1 Allolobophora icterica | reverse complement strand
AGAACTTAAAATACGCTATACAAGCACACAAGCGGGCGATGGGTTCCTCCGTCCTCCCTGATTTCAGATAGGAGTCTTCGGTCGGTCAATCGGTCGGCTTTAGACCCCTTAACAAGCGGGGGGTGTTCTCCCTGATTTCAGATAGCATTCGTCGGTCCGCCGGTCAATCGGTCGGCGTTAGACTCTCTAACCCGAGCCTTTCTTGTCCATGGACTAGTCGCAACGCAGAACACTTACCCACTCAATCAGGCCACTGTCAGATTCTTCTCACCTGATTAAGGGAAACACAGATCTCGACGCAAACTTCGTAAACGCACACACGAACTAAAACTCTCTAGAAAATCTCCTATATCGAGCATTTATTAGATTTTAAGGCATGTAAGGCTTGTGAACATTGCAGGAAATTACGAGACTAGTTTTAAGAGAAGCATAGCCCACCAGCCGTCTTCGATGCGGGTCAGTGGTTTCTCGCCTAATGCAACATGTTTAGCTATACAAATATCAAGTGCCTTTTTTCGGCCGGAACGCTACCAAAAATAATTTATTTATTTTAATAATAAAAAATAATTTAGTTATTTTAATTTAATATCAGTCTTGTGAACTGTTTTCAGTCTTTATAGAGACCTCCCCCAACCCCCTATCCCGTTTTTCTCTGGATTTTAGTCCTTCCATAATTGTTCAGTTCCGGAACCTATTGTTCAGCTCCGGAACCTTTTTTCCTATAAAAAAAGCACTGTATGTATATATTTATTAGGACATTTATATAGCGCCTCTTCAAGAGGGCTACTCAGAGGCGCTCCATGAGTGAAACTTACGATAAGCCGACTGAAAATGGGAGATTAGTGAGTTTGATGATAGGTAAGTTTGCATGCGAGTCATGACTATTCGTTCAAGGATTAAGATATAAAATTCAAGGTTGAGATGGGTCTATAATTTGACAGGTCGTCAGGGTCAAGAGAAGTTTCTTAAGCAGCGGATGAACTATGGTATGAGCAAAAGCGGATGGGAAGGGTCCAGTTTGCAATGAGAACTTGATAATCGATGCAATGGTTGGATCCAGGACATCAAAGAACTCTTTCAGAAACCAAGTAGGAAAGGTGTCAAGGAGACCGGTTTTGTTAGGCGAAGAAAAGATAAGTGTTCGAATTTCTTCAAGAATAGTTGGCAGAAAGTGGTCCATGATAGAGGGTGTAGAATTAGGATGGAGGAATTTGTCCAATGCAAAACAACTGATTATGTGAGCAAAAGAAAGGTTAAGAATTTACTTGCAAGATAATTGGCAGCAGTGCTTGTGTCTGTGTCCGAGTTTGCGTGTGTATGTCTGTGTTTGCATACGTCTGTGTCTGCGTGCATTTGTTTAGAACACACATGGTAGAACATAGGGTAGAACTGTTCCTGACATGAGACCCAGAACGCAGCTGTTCTGGAGAGGCGATCCTTCCGTCTTTAACATCCTCCTCCTCCGTTTCTTTCGTTGTACTTCACAGCTGCATACAACCGCCTTCTCGTCTAAGTTGGTCGACTGAATTTCGATTGGACTTATTATCCATCGCATTACGACAACGGATGACATCGATTATGCATGATGATGATGACGCTGATGATGATGACATAAATTTCTCAGTCTGTTGATTGAAAAAACAACTTGCCTTGGGTTGCAAGTAAGTCTCCTACTCAGAGGCGCACTGTGACGTTTGTTTCGGAAGGAGTTGGCCGTAAGGATGCTTCTTCTTTGCGAAGAGACAGTTCTTAGTCGGCTTATCATAAGATCAGCCTTTTCTTTCCACACACGTTTGGCCAGCTTCAAACCCTTCACTTCCATATCTACGGCTTTAACGATGCACTCAAGCATCTCGATTGGTAGATCTTGCAGCTAGAGCAATACATATAGAGCAGACTTTCAATGTAAACTAATATATTATTAGGAGGTTAAGTTGAATTAAAAACACGTAGACGAACTGAACGCAGCCCAGAACTTACATCTCAATTCACAGCTGATTCGGGTTAGTTGGCTAATTCACACTTTTAAAAGGGAAGAGGGTAAGCAAGATCGAGCCTATCTTTGGCGACAGTGGCGCCTGCAAACGTAAGCAATAGACGCATTTGCGTCTACTTTTTTGGCTAAACAGTAAACAATAAATGTTATTGACACTAATGAAAACCTCTAAATGCTAACGTCTAAATTAAAGGCCAGCTAACGTTAGAATTTTTGTGTCCAGATTACCAGTGACTTGTATCCAAAATGTACAATATTTATTTATTTATTCCGGATATTTCTATAGCGCCTCTCGAAGTCAACTACTACTCAGAGGCGCTCCCGACTTCAGCATTTGAAACTGTGCCGGAAATTTCACGCCGAAGCGCCACGAGCAATTGCGAGTGAAGGACTTGCCCAAGGTCCGTACGCAGCGGCTAGAGTGGGATTCGAACCTGCAACCCTCCGGTCACAAGGCGCCGAACTTACCACTGAGCCACGACGCCCCACAATATCTTCTTGTTT
>OY744611.1:54021594-54026594 GCA_963556255.1 Allolobophora icterica | reverse complement strand
GCGCCACTTCAAGAGGGAGGGAGGGAGGGAGGGAGGGAGGGAGGGAGGGAGGGAGGGAGGGAGGGAGGGAGGGAGGGAGGGAGGGAGGGAGGGAGGGAGGGAGGGACTCATCAGAGGCGCTCCCGACATAAAACAATGAAATCACGATCGAGCAGAATGGTCTTCAAGCGTTTGCGGAAAAGAGGCAGAGAGGTTAAAGAGTTCATGTCGTAGGTTGCTAGCGCCTCTGAGTAGCTGCCTTGAAGGGGCGCTGTCTAAATGCATAAATGAATGAATGAATGAATATATTCCAGGAAAACATACATATATGCTGGAACGTGGAAGTTCGAGCCAATGGAACAGCCAAATCGCTAAATAAATCGTGAACAAAGAACGAATGCGCTGTGCCGTCTGTACTTTTCTGCCGGGATTTGACTGGGAGGACCTACTATAAATACCAGGGAGAGGCGCTATATAAATGATCTGAATGAACGAATCGTCAACAATTCTTTTAGATTCACAAACACGAAGACATCCGTTGATATCGTCGCCGAGTCTTTCTCATTGGTAAAGATGAAGATGTTCGTTGAAATCGTCACCAATTCTCTATGATTGCAAAGAAGAATACATCCACTGAGAATATCATTGGTAGCAATATCAACGAATGTCTTCACCATAGGATAATGGCAACAAAATGAATCTCTTTCTCCCGTCCTCAGTCATTACTCGCCTCTAGTTCTCCAACCGGTCCACATGCCACACCGCACCTCGACTCTGGAAGATCTCTCTCTCTCTCTCTCTCTCTCTCTCTCTCTCTCTCTCTCTCTCTCTCTCTCTCTCTCTCTCTCTCTCTCTCTCTCTCTCTCTCTCTCTCTCTCTCTCTCTCTCTCTCTCTCTCTCTCTCTCTCTCTCTCTATATATATCTATATATATATATATATATATATATATATATATATATATATATATATATATATATATATATATATATATATATATATATATATATATATATATATATATAAAGATATATTGCAGATCTTGCAGCAATAAAGATATATTGATTGATTGATTGATATCTTTCTCTGAATTCCTCATATTCTCAATTTCCCTTCCAAAGCCACCTCTCACCCACTGTTATCTGCCTGAGGCTCTTCTATTTATCACCCACAAACCTCCAGATTGAAGTCCAACATCTTCAAGAATTCCTACCCTAATCCATCTTTATACTTTTTACTGTTGATAGGCAGGGAGGTTAGAAGGCGGTCGAGAAAATTGTCTCCTGTTGTTGGCTGCTTGACTATTGAAGTAAGTCCAGTTAATTCAGATAGTTTATTAATATCCATGGTGTTGAGATCTCCAACAAGAATTATAATAAGCATTGTTGCTTTTGAGCATTAGTTCATCAATGTTGTTGCTGAGTTGTAGGTGGAGAGAAGTCGTTTGATATTTCGGAGCTGGTGGGTGCCACTGGGTGGTATAAGGCTCCATCATAGTAAATTTGGCCAGATTTTCAGTAGTTATCCACAGGAGTTCAATGTCTTTGATGCTTTCTTTAGGTTGATAAGGCTGTGCTTTAAGGTGGTTCCTGATGATGATGGTAACTCCGACTCCCTTTCTGTCGTTCCTATCTTTGCGGAAGATGGTATAGCCTGAGATTTGGATGAGAGTCAAGGCGTTTAGATTTAAGGTGTGTTTCGGATATAATGGCTATTTCAATATTATATCCAAACAATTCAAGGAGACTGAAAAAGCATATGAGAACCCCTACTGGTGAAAAACCATAGATATGCCAGTTTTGTCAGAAATTATTTGGTGATGGTAAAAGACTGAAAAGCATATGAGAACCCATACGGGCGAAAACTATACAGGTGCTGTTATGTCAGAAATCCTTTGCTGCAAGTGGTTATATGAAAGCGCATATGAGAACCCATACTGGGAAAAAACCATACAGTTGTCAGCTATGTGAGAAACCATTTGCAGTAATAAGTGCTTTAAAGAATCATATGAGAACTCGTACAGGAGAAAAACCATACACATGTGAGGTTTGTAATAAAGGATTCGCACAAATTTCACATTTAAAGCCACACAGAAGAACTCATGAAACTGGAAGCAACGCGTGCACAGAAAACTTGATACCAAGAGCAGTTCTTCAGCAAAGCAGACTAAACGCCATGCAGGAACACGGCCACATGATCTTACAATGGGGCGTGAAGTAATTGCTAACCTCTCGGACCACTTCATCACATCTAGTAGTACAGACGTTATTGTTAAACCAAATGAACGTTTGTCAAAGAACATATATCCGGATTCTAGTAGAATTGCCGGTCCTGTACCGAAATTCCAGATGGGGAATGTCTGAATATTAGCGAATTCAAATCTTCTGCGGATGCAAAAGCACCTTTTTCAAAGTCTTTTGTATGTGGTATATGTGACGAATTGCCTGAAACAGAGATGGCATTTCTACAGCATTGTTCTAGCCATCGATTTTCATCACCTGATTTTACTTAATTGCTGACCTGTGCTGATTTATGATTCCACATAATTACAAATTGAAACAATTGTAATTTGAGATATAGAAGATGCCATAGAAGTGCTGAGATACATACATGAATAATTTCTTTGTACCACTTTCATAATGTGTGTCGTGACAATATTTTAGACTATTGATACTTAACGTATTGTTACATTCAGGATGTATTAATTACTATAATTAATTAGCTTGTTCTACTCTGATTAGGTGTTGGATGTTGTGTTCGATCATTACGAAAGATGAATGTGTAATCAAGATTGTCATGTATCATAAATATTTGGTGTGTTATTGTCTTTTGCGACTTTTATTATGCACTTAATTTTTTTCTTAGTCTCTACATAAATAAGATTATGTTTCTATAAATGGAATATATATTTGGCTAGTGCACTGAAACTGTTTACTTTACATTGATTTTTTCTTCTAAATTTAGCTGGATTATATCCTTGTACAAAACTAACGTAAGCAACCTTAGAGTAGTTTGAGTAAGTTTTTAAAAGCAATTGACGTGGCTACCTAATCAAAAGCGCAATGACCGAAAGATCCTGATGCTTACGTCTAATTCTCTAGCAGCAAGTGCTCCATCTTACTGCAAGGACTTCGCTTCTCAGCCTCTTGCATCCGTGGTCGCAGATTTTCCTCTTAGTCCAATCACTTAGCGGTAAGATCATTATTATTGTGCATTTATAAGTGCACAAGCATAATTTATTCCAGAAATGGTTTTCTTGGCGAGCATATTATTGACTTTCTGCCAAAGAGTTTAGCGTCGTTTTGGGATTGGTGCTTTTGAGGGGTGTCGAGTTAGCTTTGGAAATGGCTACGTGGTGATCCGGTGGGTCATTGCCTCAGCCTTCTCCAAGAGTTACACAGTAGTTGCAATTCCAGCTGTAGTTTAAACATTTATAAGGAATTTTGGTCTCCTTGATAAGTATAATCATGACAAGATAATAATCATGACAAGATAATAATTGTAACTGCCATTCTTCACTGCTGTTCTTCCTGTCTCTGAGATTTGCAAAAACTTGTTTAGAGAAACCTGGATTGCACTGAATTCTGCTCTTCCACTTTCTTAGTGTAACTTAGGCAGGTAGTTTAAAGTTCTTACGACAGAATGCGTACGCTTTTGGACCACAGGTGGTCTTTGATGAGCGCCCGAACACTCTCGTAGCCTATCTAAAAGAAAACATCTGTTATAGGCCTATTTATTTTGCACCTACATACAATACCACAAGTCTATCATGATGACAGTGAAGCTTATTGTCAGATCCATCCCAAAGACTTCTAAAGCACCATTACAGTTATGCAAGTAACAGTGTATTTACACTCTTGAAAGATTGACAATGTCAGAATCAGGATCAGAAGCTCAGAAGCACTAGGAAAATAATTTGAACAAAGGATAGTTAGGAAAGGGTAGGAAAGCATAGGAATAGGCCTATAAACATAAAAAAAGAAAGCATAGGAATGGGCCTATATGTGAAGTTGTGTGCGTCGTTTTGAGAGGGTTTGCACTTTCTTTCGAGGCGATGAGTTTCTCGTTTTAAGGTGGCCCAGTCTGCATCGAACCATGGACAATTGATTTTCAGGTGGATGGTGACTTTACGAAAAGGAGCATCAGCGTTGAGATGTTCTCCCATCGTGCAGTCGTAGAGGGCGAATAGGTATGCAGAGGTAAGAGATGACCTATTCCGTTGGTGATTATTTTTGAAGAGTTCTGATTCTTGAAGGTAATTTAAAATGCAGATATGTCAATGTTGGCTAACGATCTTCTTCCTGTTTTATGGTGGATTCTAGCAGGTTGAGTGGTAATTGTGAAATGGACGATGGAGTGATCCGAGCATGTTTTTGAGAGTTGTCATTGTTTTCAACTAGACAGGAAGTTCGTGATGTGACAGCGTCGATGATATGGCCGAGGTTGAGTAGATCCAGTAGGAGCTGAGTAAGGTTGTGAGCTGACAGTAGACGAGCAGTGTTTAATTTAGACGCCTTTTGGGGAAATTTCACACCCCCCAGCTTTAAGTTCCCCCCAGAGGCCAGCAACATTTTAATGTACACACCTGTTTTGGAAGAAATTCCCCTCCCAGGATACATGTTGCGCTGCCCCAGATACGAGTAATAGAAGAATAAAATAACAGTATAAGATATATTAAAGTTTTTGAGAGAATTGCTAAAAAAGGTCGTCAAAGTTTTAAGTTTCGAATAAAGTTAGGAAAGTGAAATGAATAACTAAAAAAGTCATCAACTTTTTTCAAGATGAAATTCCCCCAAAATCGTAAAAAAACTTTTGGACGTTGGAACACGGATGAAATTTCTCCCAAAAAGGTCGCCGTTTTTGCCCCCCCCCCCGACAAACTTTTTTCCCCCTTCAGAAGAGGGGGATTAGATTAAACACTGGTAGACGAGCCATGTGTTTGGTGTTCGAATTTTGGGGTTGATCGAATTTTACATTAATGTAGGGCCTATCCCAATATCAGAAGATGGGAGGTGTATTTTG
>OY744611.1:53889094-54016594 GCA_963556255.1 Allolobophora icterica | reverse complement strand
ATTCTAAGTAACAGAATTCGCATTTGTGTTGTTCTTCAACTGTACCTATTGTCGTAGGGTCGCTTGTTTTGTCTATGTTGCATTCATCTGTTAGTTCTGACTGCTGAAGACTTAGCTCTTCATCCATGGCACACAGGCTGACTTTGTATTGAATTACTTAGATGTCTTTTTGTTGCAGTGATGCCGGTTATTAAACGCATACAAGATTTTTTTAAATTGGATTGCTATTGTTTTCGCCCACGCTTTCATAAACAGTTCTTTATCGTCCGTTATGGAGAAGTCTACGTTTTTGGTTCAATACACAATTTTCTTATGTCTGTCCTTTGACCTTGAAACTATTGTGGCTGGAACATCACCCGATCACAGGTCCATTTCTCTCAGAGAAGGAGTAACTGTTAGAAAGTAAGATAGCATTACAAACTATAGCATAACGTAAGTTAAAATAAGATTACTTAACACAAGACAAGCGATTCAGAAGTCAAGAAATATGTGGTTCAACCAGTATGATAAACCGGCAATCCGTCGCAAGACAACGCGGCGCCAATACTTAACTGTACCCTTAATTGTACGTATCACTCTTGTCCATCCAGATTTAATACTTTTGTTTCCTATATCCTTTGCTGTATGCCTGAATCAAATCAGTGCTAGTACTAGCGCTCGAATCCCGCATCATTTCAATTTGTTAATACCATAATGAGAAGCTGCCAATTGCCACGGCGCTATCTAGATAAACTACTTCCGTCAGTTTTCAATACAATACAGTACAATACAACTGTAATTTCAAATGCGCACAATGAAGCCGGGAAAGATTAAGAGCCAAATTACATTGCAAGAGGTACGTTTTCTGTTTAAAGCGAAAGACAGTCTAGGTAAAAGATTTTTGAATATGATAGTTCCAGATGGATTGACAATCAACTGTGAATGAACGTCAGCCAATGACAAGACGTGGATGGAAACCACATAGTTTTCATCAGATTCTCATGTAAAAGAGAGTCGCCTTTGGCAGAGGTGGAGAGTGTAACCGTGGAAGGTAGTAAATGGATGAGCTGCGTGTGCTTTCTACATGAGGTGAGCCAGCTCCAAGTAATCCGGAATAGAGCGAAGCTGTCAAATCCTTCTGAGATGAAAGAAGAATGCCTGAGAAATTTTAAGCTACTTCATATTTTAGGGAATGTGCTGAGTCAAGGATGACTCCATAATCCCGAACAGTAGAGAAGGGGAGAGTAGCGGGAACGAAGTAGAGAGTGAGAGTTCAGAGCACTGCTTCTCTCATCAATCCTGTCAAAAGCCTTCTCTAAGAACTCTCTAGCAGCTAGCTGATATGTCAAATTGAAAGACATTTTGTTAATCAACGTTGACTGCCTTTCACTATATCACAGTTCATCAATTGCACTACTACGTTTAAATATTTCTCGCTGTGATCATGTCCCCAACACGGATTAAGTGAAACGTTGCATGGTTCAATTCTATTTGCTTTTTAACATTCGCACCGCGAGTGCATCTCTCCGTTTTTGTTGCACCTCTAGAGTCTACACTGATGCAGTGAAGATCTGTTTTAGTCCACGTCCAACCTTTTTTATCAGCTAAGGCCGAATTTCAGGATGTAAAGAAATGAAACGCAGACATAACGAATGAAGAGATAGCACAATTCTAAGGAGATTATTGCGAACTAATTAATTATCTGACTTCTTCATTAGTTCCAAATGTCTCAAGTTAAAGTGATTGTGTTAAAGATCGTTCTAAATATATTCCTGTGGCGTAAGCAAATTTCAGAAATCTACACCTTTCAGAATAAGTTAAACTATCACTGTACCAAAGGCTGACTGAAGATCAACATAGGTCTAAGACTAAAAGTCAGTAATATCAGTCTAAATAAAAAAAATCACTGTTGAAAGTCTTTCTTACCTCATGTAACAACTACAAAAAACAATAACTTTGAAAATGTAGATTCACAAGACGTTGTGAATGAAGTCTTTACTTGGACATACCAGCATATTATATCAATTACTGAAACTGACGTCACTGAATAGATAAACGTAACAGTTAGACTCTCACGACAGCCATATAAGAACTTTTATAGCGCCACTTTTTACAATGCTCAAGGCATCAGTCGATGGTCGCTTCAAGGAAAACTCGTTGTGCAAGTCACAGTCCATGTGACACGTGACCTGAACCTGGTAGACAGTAAAAAAAAACAGGGATACGAGCAGAGAGGAAAGCGATCATTCGCTGTTCTATAGACAGCCACTTGACGGTCTGAAGTGACCAAACTGCTATGCTCATAATTAACAGTTTTGGGGAAAGCTCCGGCACTATTCGCTTCAGGAAGACCAATCTGTTCACCGGTGCTGTCAAATAAAATCGGCGGGAGCTTGATGTGGTTGGTGTAGTTTTATGTAGCCTATTCGCTATGGTGAACCGACAATTCGGCGCACAATATTTTGGTGGAAAGACATTTCGGCTCAGAGAGAGTTCCACGGCGCAGAGATATTGGACCAGGAACAGTGGATGATACCGACGAGTCTTGGGCTAAACGTTTACAGCATTGGCCAATTTAGAGGCCCTAAATAAGAACTTTAAGAGCTTCATTGCGCGTTGTAGGTGTGTGTGTGTGTGTGTGTGTGTGTGTGTGTGTGTGTGTGTGTGTGTGTGTGTGTGTGTGTGTGTGTGTGTGTGTGTGTCTGTGTGTGTCTGTGTCACTGTCAACCTTGCCTTAAGTGTTCTTTCTCGGCCTGAGTATGTGCCTGATTCTCGACTCGGTTGGATTTTTCAGAAGTTTAATAAAACCTCACTATTGGTAATTGATTAAAAGAAATCTAAGTTTAAACGTTAACGAAGCGTCTTGTTCGTTGCTCTTGTCGATAGCTCCGATCCCTTCTCCCTGTCGCTGGATTCACCTTCTTTACGTACGCCACGATCTTGCTCCTCTCAAGTTTACCAACAGAATCCTGCTTCACATGTCCAGTTTTCGCTAATCTTTCGCCCAAGCACCTTCCCTCTAGGCTGTACCGACGGCAAATCTTGCTCGGACTCTTTGTCCGTCGTCGGGTTTACCGGAGGAGACCCCCTCTCTGCCACTCTTGTTAGCCCCACTGTGGAGGGCCTTCATGACGACGAGGCGGCTGACAGCAGACGGCAAGATTCCCATGATGTCCTCTACCTGCGGGGTAGGAGTCCCGTGCAACCATATGACGCACCGCCGCTCAGGCTCACGGTGGTTGTTGACATGTGCAGCCGAGCGTGTAGACTGCAGGATGATGTAATACTCTCGATCAGTGTGGTGCGTCGAGGGTTCTAAACGCCATCACCCTCATTCGTACCTAGGTTTGGTGATGTACAGCTCCGCGTCGTCCCTCGAGTGTATCGTTGTCGATCGATTCACGTACGGGTTGTCAGAAGTGTGTGTCTGCATTATTGATCGAAACTATCGTCGTCGAAGTTTGTACAAACAAAACCTGACCGTTCGCGGTTCGTGCTCCACTCTGAATCAAAACACTAACATTAAAGCTTTTAATCTTGATGCGCTCGCTCCCAAACGAAAGCACATCGTGAGCTGTTTCGTAAAAACCATATATCGTTTACGTAATACCTGAACGTTTAGCGAAAACCAAGGTTACGTAATACCTGATAGTTCTTGACGGGTCTAAACCAATCATGTGGGGGTAGCAGTGGACCACAAGAGCGGAGACAGACGAGCAGGAAGCAGCAAGCGGTGCAACGAGTGTCTTGGTGAGTCGCAGCACAACGTAGATTTGCGTTGGGTTTCCACTAGCCAGCTTGAATGCTCAGAGTGATTAGCACTTTATGAAGGGCTTAGACGAGACGATGCAATGGGATGGAGAAGCATGGCTGAGGTCTCCTCCATACAAATCCTCCCATCGACCTTGTGTGAAAAACTAAATTCTTAATTACGGTGGGTTTGAATTAATAATGGACTGAAACACTATTGTCCACGATTTAGGACGTAGCGCCATAATTTTTTTTACTAAAAACGAAGGTAAGATCAGAATTTCTTAAAATAAAACGATCGAATCAAAGCAGAGCAATTTTTAAGTATACGCTACTTACGTAAACTAATTCTCAATGTATATCTAATAAGTCTCTTTAACAGAGTTCAATTATATAAACAACAGCTAATAGTATTTATGACATAACAAAACCCATAAATATCGAAAATATTTAAAACAAATTGTCCTCATCGTTAATATCCTTTCGAGTGGTTTAGTCGTCAGTGAAACGGAACGTAGTTAAGAGACTTTGGTCAGAATCTGCATCTAAAATAAACATGAGCTCATTCCTCTCACCGTCGCAGTGCAAGCAAGCGAGGTAATGAAATTTATCTTCATCCTGGTCCGGAAGACAAAAATTCAGGAGGTTAAATTCAGAATCTAAAAGCTCCGTTCCGTCGTCCTCTGCAGTTATCATAATTCTATCATAAATACCTGTAAAATACACGCAGCTCGATGGACTGAGTGATGATAGATATTTTCGTACGGCGTTTCCACTCGCATCGATCTCCAGTAATTTCATTCGATGTTTTTGGTCGTCAAGAGATCAAAACCACGTTCCCATTTGAGTTTGGAAATACGTTGACAACACAACGTATGCACTCGTCAATATCTGGGAACAACATTATTTTATGTTGCAAGCAACCATTCGCATCTTAATATGCTTACTACACCGAAATCATGTCCCTACTGCTCTGAAGTGATTATTAGGCTACCTTTGGCGGCAGAGGCGTCTACACCATAGAAACCTTGGAGCAAATGCTCCATCCAAGAAATAGGGGGGGAAAGATTTGTCCATGTGTTTGCCACCATTTTAGGGGGGAAGGACCGGGGAGGGGGGAAGAAGAGGGGAAAAGGGACGTTGCTCCAATGACTTAGGGGGGGATAGACGCCCCTGTTTGGCGGAGACTGATATGGGAGCGAAATACAACCTGTGATCACCAATCCATGGTGATATGCTATACTGGTGTTCTTTATCTTTCGTAATGCGTGAGACTGAAAGGGAGACATTTTTCGATAGTCCTACATACACGCAGTTTGACACGTTGCAAGCTGCCATGCACACCGGACGAGTTCCTGGTAGCGGGATGACATCCTTCACCTCCATCATATTGTTGCGGTTGTATACATCAATAACCGAGTCCAGATAACTTGGTCTGCAGAGCATAAATATTTCATCCTTCAATGTAGTCATAGCATAGATTTTTGACTTGACCGGAGACTGTTGCAAAATTTCCAAACGAATCGTCGCTGGGCTGAAATAATACTCTCCTGGATGAACTAATCCCCTCCGCCGTTTAAGGGTTAAAATGACCTTGAATCGTAGATACGCTGTATCGTACGACGCGGGGGAAAGTTAAGTTTTGCTCGGAGTGAGCAGGTCTGACAATAATAAGAGAAGCTTATCTAGATTTATTCATGTAGCCTATATTGTTCGTGTGGGGACTTGAGACAGTCTTGTGGCTGTAGTTTTAATAATAGGCCTACTCTGCTGGATTGTCAATCGAGTGGGGGAGTTTAAATTTCCGCCAAAGCAGAAATTTAGTTTAAGATTTCTGCTCCTTTGAATATCCAGCCAATTCAGTCACAGAGAGCCCGCTGACCATACATCGTCAGTTGGAAGAGTAGGCAACGAGGAGGTCGGGTGGCCACAGGCACAAATAATGAATATATTGTAAAAACTATTCTAACGCTCCACTTAAAAGCCAAGCCCTCGGATCATCTTATTCAAGGCTTCATCGGTTTTACCTTAATTAGGAATCCTGACGCATTGACCTTAATTCAAATTTCAGGCCTCATATGTTCGTAAGCAATAATAAAACCTATTTGATAATTTGAAAAAGCTTCTTTATTTCAGAAACTAACCAGTGCCGTCTAGAGTTATATGAAGTTCCTTTCGAAAGAAGTTGGTCGTAAGTATGCTGCTCCATTGCGAACAGACAGTTCTTAGTCTGCTTTCACGTATTACAGGATCAGCTTTTTCTTTCCACGCACTTTTGGCCAGCTTCAAATCCTTAACTGCCATATCTACGGCTGTAATGAGGATACACTCAAGTAGCTCGATCGGTAGATCTTGCAGCTACAGCAATACATATGTAGCACACTTTCAATGTCAACTTATATTAGGAGATTAAGCTGAATTAAAAACACGTGGACGAACTGAACGCAGCCCAGAACTTACATCTTACTTCACAGGTGATTCTGGTTACTTGACTTATTCACACGTTTAAAAAGGGAGGAGAGTAAGCAAGATAGAACCTAACTCCGCTACTGCTCGTACACTGGCAGTGTCAGTCCCAAGCCTGAAGAAAGGAAGAGGGCGACGCTAATCATCGTTGTTATGACACAGTGTCGTTAAACAGCAACTAATTAAGATAGAACATGTCTTTGGCGGTTTTACTTCGTTAGCATTCTTAGGCTGCTTGCAATGTTATATTTTTTACGACCTTCTAGCAGTTATTCGATTATTAATATTAACATTGACATTATCAACATTAACATTTAACCAGTTTTCATGAAACAACGTGCATCGATCCTTGTGCTGATTTGAGATTGTATTAATTACTATTAGCGCCTATGTCGCTACACAACTTTCGCTAAGCATGCTGTTAGCTCGATCCAATCTACACTGTGTCCCGATGAAAAGTAGACCCCAAGAAAAAGTGTCATAACTCGGTTAAAACGTCTAGCATTTGCCTGAAATTTTAAAAACGCAACACCAGCCATATTACCACCAAATTGTAACGCCGTTTGGAAATGTTGTTGAGTTTATCAAGTTTATCAACGTTTGAGATGCAGTACTGTAAAGGGAAAATTTCCAACATACAAATTTTTGACAAACGTTTAGGGGTCTACTTTTCATCAGGCGGCTACTTCACATTCAACAAGACAGTGCCCCTGCGCATCGAGCACGTGAGACCATTGCTCTGCTGTCCCATGAGACAGCTGACTTCATATCCCGCAGCTGTGGCCGCCCAACAGTCCAGACCTTAATCCAGTTGACTATCAAATCTGGAGTGTACTGGAGGAGCGCGTTCATCGTTCCCGCATTCGTGACGTTGATCACCTGATAGTAGATATATTTGTTAGCTTCTAGGCCAAGGTCAAGGCCGAGGTCATCCAAGGTCACGATCAACTTCAAGGTCAAGGTCAAAGGTCAGAGTAGGTGAATGGATGAATGAATGAATGTCCGACTTTCCAAGCTCGAACTTCATCATAGTGTCACGCGACTTGGCTGAGGCCAAGGTCAAGGTCAAGTTGAAGGTAATTCAACGTCAAGGTCAAAGGTCCGAGTAGGTGGATGGATGGATGAGGTATCATTCCATAATACAGCTGGAAAATGGGTCTTGTCATAGCTGGTGCAGTTATGAATAAGGGACCTATGTGGGAATATTTATGTATGTATGTATCTTCGGTGTTCTGTTCGCATTATCCACCAAAAAAAAATAAAAATATAAATAAGCACCGACTTAGTTGGATTCGAACCGACGGCCGTAGGGCTCTAAGGCATTGACCTACACCACTGCGCCATTGATGTAATTTGGCTGTGCAAGAATAGCACGCGTCATAAGAGTGTTTCACATCTTTAACAGAAAATTATTGCTATCGCAATATTTGATATATTTGATATAACATATGTTTTCAACAGTTATCCTTAGACTGTTTATCGTCTTGTAATCTTCTAGCATTGCATTTGGTGATTTCTTTGAGCGGTCAAATTCGTTTGACCTATTTTGTCGGGCAACGTAAGCTATCATTGGTCGCCAAAATAGGTCAAACGAACTTGACCGGTCAAAGAAATTACCCATGCACAGAGAGGTCGCGAACATTTGAAACTAGGTCAAACTTCTTGCCAAAGCGGTCGTTATGGCTGGATCGATGGCTGCGGATCATGGCTGCCAGCCGGGGATATGGGCCTTTGATGTGAATATGGACCTTACATGTAGGGACCGTAGAAAATCACGGTAAAAAAATGCCAAAAACACGGCATACTTTAAAAAAAATCGCGAAAAACACGGCAAAAACACGGCATCAAAATTTCACAGTTTTCTTGTAACACATTATATGTTTATCTTTTATATTCATTGTTCATTGACAAATTGACAAATTGACAATTGTCAACCATTTGTCAGTCATTGGTTCCTTGCTGTAACAGTTTAGCTGCGAGTATTGAATACCATCACAACATGAAGCGCTAAATTGTCATCTGTCAAATTTTGACGTTGAGGTGCATTCACCAGTGTGTATTGACTAACGCTCCGTTCTGCCTCAACAGAATTGCCAGGAACTGACAGATATCGAATAGCAAGCTCAAATACCGTGTTTGCCGTGTTTTCGTGATTTTCTACATGGCAATATGGACCTTACATGGCCATATGGGTACTATATGGTAAATATTGGTACTATGTGGGAAATATTGTTCTTATATTGTAATATTGTCCTTACATGGTAATATGGTCCTTACATTGCAATATGGGTTCTATGTGGGAAATATGGGTCCTGTATGGGCAATATGGGTTCTATGTGGGCAATATGGGTTCTATGTGGGAAATATGGGCCTTACATGGAAATAGGGACCTTACATGGCAATATGGGTTGTATGTGGGCAATATGGGTTGTATGTGGGCAATATGAGTTCTATGTGGCAATATGGGTTCTATGTGGGAATATGGGACCCATGTGGAAATATTGAAATACTGGAAATACTGGTGGTAGTAGTAGTAGTATACTTGACCTCGACCTTGAAAAATGTCGTATTGTCGTTTGCAACTCTACCAACGCCGAGAAAATGTCCGTAGTTATCGCATTGTCGAAATAACGTCTAATGCGCTCATAGTCTAGGCTTGGAATTTAAAAAGGGCTCTAGAAATCACTGTTAGAAGCAAATCATGTAACAATTTGCTACTCGGTGTTTCTGTCCTCCGATAATAATTAACAATCCTACACCTACTGCCGTACCTGTTGCTATCGCTATGGCCGGAGTTGCAATAACAGTAGCCAGAGCGGCCAGTCCCGAGCTGCTGAGCCCCATCACAGTTACTATCAGAGCGTTGTCGATAATGCTAATCATTCTTATGTTCCTACGATACTTTGTACTTAAGGCGGTCCTTTTATCGCGTTCTTGTTCGATTTCTTTTTGAATTTCGTTAATTTTTTTAAAACGATACGATTGCGCTGAATTTTCCATTTGTTTATATTCCATTATTATTATTATTATTAAGATTTTTTAAATTTAAACGTGGTAATTAATGTAGCATAGCGAATCTTTTTCGTTAATGATAACTACAGAATCGGAATTGTTTTGAATTGTAATTACAATGTCTGCTACATCTTCACAAATGGTTGAGTCTTGCAAGCTACATTTCTTTTCTTTAATCGCCTGTCTAAGCGAGACTAGACAGACTCCCCTAGTTAGTCGAACGCCAAATCCTAGCTCAAAATGTTTATTTGGACTCTAAGATCATGTTTCCATCACATACATGGCTTTACTTATAGCCATTTGAAGCTATTGGCCGCCATTTTGTCCACCATCTTGTTTTCTGGCTGTGCTACATATGTGTTTTAGTTCCATCGCATCCCTTGACCCAGAAAATGTTAATTTAGACTCTAAAATCATGTTTCCATCACACACATAACTTTACTTATAGCCATATGAAGATACGGGCCGCCATTTTGGCCGCCATCTTGTTTTCTCATGCAACCGCCAAAAATCCAGCTTGCTACCCGCGATTTTCGTTTTCAGCAGGGTCGAATTAGTCTAGAAACACTGAGTAGCAAATTGTTACATGATTTGCTTCTAACAATGTCATTTTGAGATTCCAAGCCTAGTCTATCAGCCCTGATGTAGATATAACAAACTTTCGTTCTCAACCCAAGAATTGAAAGATTCAGGATATCCCAGCCACTTTACGAAAGATTTCTTTCCGCGTTTTTTTATGATCTTTTCGATCCTATAGACTTCCTGAGTCGTCTTTTGTAACTCCTGTTCGTAAAAAGTGCCCTGAATTTCTTCTCCGTTATAATCTGTTATCTTATAAGTCGGAGGATCGGTGTATTAAATTTTTGTCACAGTAAAGACTTCTTCTGTCCATCTAGGCGTATAGCCCTTTTCGAAGAACTTCTTCTTCTTAGAAATTCTGACTTTATCGCCTATTGAAAATTTAGGTTTATCAGGTGGTTCTGGGTGTAAACCGCCATATAAATTTTTCCATACAGCGCTTTCATTTGCTTTCATACTCGCTTTTATTGGAGTCATTTTTATAGAAGAATGTCTAGTGTTGTTATAACGAGCAACCATATTTTCTAAAACATCGATATATTTTCTAGTCGAATTAGCAGTAAAATATTTGAACATTTTCTCCTTCATGGTTCTATTCCATCGTTCGATAACGGATGACTTCTCTTCATTCTCAGTAGAATATAACTGGATTCCAATTGATTTCACGTCTTTATTGTAAAACTCTTTTCCTTTATCGACCCAAAGTTTCTCTGGTTTTCGTTCACTACTGGAAAATATTTTGGTGAAAGCATCGAACACAGATTTTCCGCTCTTATCTTTTATCGGAACAAGCCAGCCATATTTTGAAAAAATATCGATTACGCCTAATAAATATTTAACGCCATCGTTATATTTCGCGAAAGCCTGCATGTCTATGAGGTCTGCAGCCCAAATTTGATCGAAACCTTTAACGTAAACCTTCCTTTTAGTAAAATGTCGTATTATCGGTTTATGCAATTCTTCAGCGAGTTCGTCCGTCCATTTTGACGGAGATTTTGCACCCGGCTTTGAATCGGATGAAGTTAAACCCAAGCCAAGATTCGCTTTAGTAGACAAAATAGGTTTAACTATAGCTCTTTCGACGCGCTCACGTAATGTAGGATTATTTATATTATTTAAATCGTTTACCATTACTCTGTCGGCGACATTTCTAGCAGCTGTATCCGAATACTGGTCATAAGCTAAATCGTGACGATAAGCTGCTTGGTCGATTCTGTCCACAGGCTTACTCCAGTCTTTAGGTGAACCATCAGGATTCAATCTTAAATCTAATCTTGTTCCAGGGCCCGTAAACGAATGTCCTGGAAGATGCAATTCTCCAGGAAATTTAGCCCATGGCAGCTTTATATTTTTCGTAGCTGAATTTAAAGACCCAACTAGATCGCCTCCTTTTTTGGCAGTGGAAAGAAATCGAGTTTTAGTTTTTCCGCAGTCGGAACATACGGCTCTAATCATAGGTCTTTTATTTTTACTGATGAAATTTTGAATATCTGTCATTTCGGTTTCTCTCTTGCACTTTACGCAATACATCTGTTCCATATACATTTTAATATAAAACTATTTTTATAATTAAAAAAGAAATGGAAGTTAAAGATTTATCTTGGAACGATGAGACATCGAAAAGATTTAATAACCCATTATTACCTAGAAGTATAAGGGGTCTGATCGTTGGGAAGTCTGGATGCGGTAAGACTACGCTATTATTAAATTTACTTTTGAATCCAGGATGGCTAGATTATGATAACTTACAGGTTTTTGGAAGATCTCTCTTTCAACCAGAATATAAAATACTGAAAAAAGCATTCGAAGAAAAATTGCCTAAAGAAGCAATCGTCAATTTGTTTGGTTGTCAAGACGAGATAGCCAGGCTGAATGTATCGCCAATATCAGTTGTTGAGGAAATGGCTAAAAGTATAGTTAAAAAATCTGATATGAACTGTCGATTCTTTGAAACTTCGGAAGAAGTGCCCGATCCGAGAGATTTGAGTGCCAAGCAGAACCTGATGATTTTCGACGATTTACAATTAGAAAAACAAAACAAATGCGAAGTTTATTACATCAGAGGAAGACATAGTAATGTTGACTCATTTTACCTCGCACAAAACTACTTCAAACTGCCTAGACAGACCATCAGAGAGAATGCAAACTTTATCTGTTTATTTAGTCAAGACCTTAAAAATATTAATAATATATACAACGATCAGGTAGGCGTAGATGATATGCCTAAAGACGAATTTGTAAAACTGTGCAAAACTGCGTGGGAGCGTCCGCACGGATTTGTAGTGATAGATTTAACCAGTAAAAAAAACAACGGCAAGTATAGAAGTGGGTTAGATACATTTTATATGCCTTCAGCATAAGCCTTCAGCTTCTTCATAAGTTATATATTATATATATTATATATATAAAATGGAAGCGCGGTTGGAAAAGATAGTTCTGAACACAGAAAAGATCGCTCGTAACACGGAGCCTAAAGAGTCATTCAGCATTTTGGTGAGCGAAAGGAGCACGCAAATTCGAACAAAATTTAATCCTCTGATTCAACTTGACAAAAACAAAAAGTATGAAATGTGTCTTGTTAATCTTGAGACTTATAATTCCTTCCCGAATATATATTCTGGAAACAACAAGTTTGTGTATTCGCCGGATAATGGTAAAACGTGGTTTACTATAGAAATCCCAGAAGGAAGTTACGAAATCGTAGATATAAACGAACACATTCAGAGAATCATGAAACAATCAGGACATTATGACGAAACGGGAGATGCGTACTGTATAACGTTACAAGCGAACAACAATACTTTGAAGTCGGTGTTAGATATCGGTGCTAACTATCAGGTTAATATGACAATCGAGAACTCGATTAGAACTGTTTTAGGATTTAATAGCCGAGTGTATTCAGAAGGATATAACGAATCCGAGAACATAGTAAATATAATGAACGTAAATAGTTTGAGAGTAACCAGCGACGTAATAGGATCTTCGTACTCTAACGGAACAACGGAAAACATTATATATTCCTTTTTCCCGAATGTAGGCCCCGGATACAAGATTATAGAAGTGCCCGTTAATTTAGTATATCTTCCTATTACGCTATTTACGATTTCAGCTATGGAAACAAAACTCACAGATCAAAATGGAAAACTAATCAACCTTCGAGGAGAGGAGTTGTCGATCAGGTTTAAAATTAGAGAAGTGTGAGAATTAATTATCGTGGTATTAAAGTTTTTAATTTCAATTATATATATAAAATGAGTCGATATACCAATACAAAAGTTAATGTTTCGGATGGACAAAAAGACAAAATTAAACGCGCAGTTGAGGCCGGGACAGGAACGAGTATAAGACTAACTCACGGAGATCTATCCGGGGAACACGTTTTAGCTCTTACACGAGCACAAATTAATAAAATGGCGAAAGCATATCAGAATGGAACTGGTACTACGCTAAAAATGAGTAAAACGCAAATAGACCATAATATGAAAGTCGAAGGCGGTTTTCTTCCAGCGTTATTACCACTTCTAGCTACAGCTGGAAAATTTCTTCTTTCTAGGGTTCTGCCAAGTCTTGCAACTGGAGCTTTAAGCGGATTAGCGAGTACAGGTGTTAGCAAAATGATGGGATCGGGTGTTAATGGAGGTGCTTTATACATAAAGAAAGGAGGAAGAAGCTACAAGATGGTTCCGCACGCAGCAGGTCTTTACCTGAAACCATGGTCAGGATCTGGATTAGACGGTGTAGGAGAAGGACTGTACATGCGCAGAGGTTCTGGATTTGTCAATGGTTCAGGATTGATTCTTGGAAACGACAATCCCATTTCAAAAGTACTTTCTAGTATTCCAATCCTTGGACCCCTTCTTGGTATGATTCTGTAAAGGTTTTAATATATATATAAATATATAATATATATAATGTCGCGATACGGTATGCCAATACACAAGTTTATAACAAAACGCAATTCTCCGAGCAGAGTTAGAACTCGACCAGAATCAGTATTTTGGTTGCCTAAAGAAGTAACGAATCGGGCTATGAGACAACCGGGCTCACAGCGTTGGGAAATTTTCGCACAACGAGCGATCACAATTCAACCCAGATCGTCGGTCTCGCAAGAGCTAGGATTTGGCGTTCGACTAACTAGGGGAGTCTGTCTAGTCTCGCTTAGACAGGCGATTAAAGAAAAGAAATGTAGCTTGCAAGACTCAACCATTTGTGAAGATGTAGCAGACATTGTAATTACAATTCAAAACAATTCCGATTCTGTAGTTATCATTAACGAAAAAGATTCGCTATGCTACATTAATTACCACGTTTAAATTTAAAAAATCTTAATAATAATAATAATAATGGAATATAAACAAATGGAAAATTCAGCGCAATCGTATCGTTTTAAAAAAATTAACGAAATTCAAAAAGAAATCGAACAAGAACGCGATAAAAGGACCGCCTTAAGTACAAAGTATCGTAGGAACATAAGAATGATTAGCATTATCGACAACGCTCTGATAGTAACTGTGATGGGGCTCAGCAGCTCGGGACTGGCCGCTCTGGCTACTGTTATTGCAACTCCGGCCATAGCGATAGCAACAGGTACGGCAGTAGGTGTAGGATTGTTAATTATTATCGGAGGACAGGTTAGTAAGAAGCTTGCACTGAAATTGACAAAGCACGAAAAGATCAAAACGTTAGCGGAAGCAAAACTGAACACAATCAGTAGCCTTATTTCAAAAGCTCTTGTGGACGACAATATTTCAGACGTTGAATATTCGCTAATTCTAAGCGAATTTGTGAAATTCAACGATATGAAAGAAAAAATTAAAAATAAAACCAAAGCTAGCACAGAAAAATTAACGTTTAACGAGAACGTTTTAACTGGAACGTAAATTGAACGTTCGAAATCAACGTTCGTAATTACGTTCGAATTTACGTTTAAAAAATATAGCTATAAGCTTATATAAATAAAATATAATGTCGTTTCTAAAGATAACCGATCCCGCAAAAAGAGATTTTATCGTTGAGGAGTTTCTGAAATCGAAGAAGAATATTCGACAAAACTTTTTATCCGAGAGATTAGGAGACATCGGACTACAACGAGAATTAACGAGATTGTACAAACCAATAGTCGACTCGCAATCAACAATTTCAAAGGAACAAAAGGCTTTGTTATCTACTATAAAAGAAAACTCTGCAGAGACAGCTAACGCTCTAAAAGCGCTTCCCGCTTCTATTTCGACATCGTTAAAAGCCATTCAGTTTCCTCAATACCCTTCGATACAGGCTTACGGAGAAGACCCGGTAGGCCTAGAAGATATAAAAACCTTAGAACTAGGAGATATTGCGGTGAAGTACCTGCAACAATACGCGTCCAATAAAAAGACGGTAGACACAACGTTCGGTATAAACTCAAAAGCCGGCCAATTTTATATAGGCGACAGTCCTATATCGATCGACGGCAATAACGTGACGGTAGGCGATAGGCCTAAGATATACGAAGGAACTCCAGGACTTTGGGAATTATTAACGATGGCCAAACCGGACGAGTCGATTTTCAATGCAAACGATCGGGAAGAATATGCCGAGATTCTGAAGATAACGAATGCTATGAGGCAGCCGAAAAATCCAAGTAAACCAAAATCCTCTAGGAGCTTAAAATATAAAAATATTATTAAACCGATATGGGACTCGATGATGTCAAAGGCGCAAGGTAAAGGAATAGGCCTACAGCGTATCGTTATTCCTCAAGATCCTAATGCATTAATAGAAATGTTATCTCTGCGAATGGCCAGCTTCGAGGCGGGGAATACGGGTGTGAGAAATGAGATAGTTGGTATATGCGACGAGTTACTAAGACAAGGAGCGATAAATAAAAATGAATATAAAAATATAATGCTATTAATATAAAAAATGTTAGTAGTTGCTAAAAGAAGGTATAAGAAACAATATGTTATCGGAGGGGCGGGAATATTCGATATTGTTGCGGGTTTTTTCAAGAAACTATTTACGTCGAATGCGGCTAAACAAATAGCGTCCACCGCTCTCAGCGTAGGAAAAGATGCGGCTAAAGACATCGGGCAAAAAGCGCTGGATGTTGGTAAAACTGTCGTTGCTGACGCCGGGAAACGATTAGTCGATAAAGCGGTTGCTAAAATTATGAGTCCCAAAAATTTACCTACTACAAGTTCACAAACGCTTTCAGCGCTTCCAGCGCTTTCAGCGTTCCAACCGCAGCTGAACGAAGGCAAAGACTTGCTAACTCAAGAAAGTAAAGACGTGCTAACTAGACTTATTAACGACGGAACGCGTTCGAAGAGTACAAATATAAATAATTTAATGATGGGGCACGGTATGAATTCCAATGCAAAGAGCGCTATTAGAATTCAAGATCTCGTTAGACGTTTAAACGGAGCTGGATTGAAAGTTGCATAGGTTATTTATATTTAAATAAAATAAAATCATATATTATTAATAAAAAAATGCAATCAGATATACTAAGATTCACGGAACAACCTTTGACGGACGAGAGTATCGAACGATACGAATTTCACGAGTACGAACCTACTGCGAGAACGAATCTAAACACAACGGGCGAGATTCGTATAAACATTGAACTGCAAGACTTGTTCAGCCACCCTTCAGAATCGTATTTGCTATTCGAAGGAAGACTGACTAAAGCGGATAATACAGCATACGGTAATGCCGATGACGTGGTTGTTACAAACAACGGGTTAATGCATCTGTTTAGTCAAATATCGTATTCTCTATCGAATCAAGAAATAGAAACTTTATTTCACCCGGGTCAAGCTACCACGATGCTCGGACTGCTTAAATACCCAAACGATTTTCAAGTGGCACAAGGTTTAAATCAGCTGTGGTATAAAGACAATGCCGCAACCGTTAATGCTAATGTAGGGTTTGCGATCAGACAACAGTATCTTATTCAAAAACCAACTGCTAAGGGAACGTTCAGCTTTATAGTTGCATTAAAGCATATCTTCGGTTTTTGCGATGATTACGACAAGATTGTTTACGGTTTGAAACATACGCTAACGTTAGTGCGTAAAGCCGACGCGATGCTATTTACAGAGGTACCGATGCAGCGGCTGGAAAAGTTGCAATAGAGAAGATATCGTGGTTTATGCCGCACGTTATCCCATCCGATATGGAAAAAATGCAGTTGTATAAAACGATCGAATCGAAAGCATCGTTGGCTGTAGCCTATCGCGCACGTCAATGCGATACCATAACGGTTCCTCAGTCGACTACTTTCAGTTGGAGACTCAGCGTCAAGACATCTCCGGAAAAACCGAGGTATATAATCGTAGGATTTCAGACAAGTCGTGACGGAAATCAAGAAGTTAATCCGTCGATCTTCGACCATTGTGATCTTAAGAACATGTACGTAATGATGAATCAGGAAAGATACCCTGCTGTAGACTACAACCTATCGTTTCCTAATCAACAAATCTCGAGAGCGTACCGAGCCGCAGCAACGTTTAGCGAAAAATTCTACGGAATGGATCAGTTGATAAAGCAGAGTAATATAACACCGAGTGATTACAGAGATCTATATCCGCTAATGGTATTCGACGTTAGCAAACAATCTGAGCGGTTAAAAGCGTCGGTCGTCGATATTCAGATCAAAGCTATATTTAATACGGCAGTGCCGGCCGAAACCGAAGCTTATGCTATCGTAATTTCGGACAAGTTGCTAGAGTTTCAATCGGACGGACAGAAGCTAAACGTCGTCTACGGTAGAAGCTCGTCTTAAATCACTGCGATTTAAATGCTAAATGCTAACGGTGAAGGCTATGAATAAAATTTCTTTTTTTCTTAAACATACATAAAGAGATGTTTACTTATATTAGTAATAAGAAGATGAAACTTCCAGAGCTGAGAAGCTTACTGGTCCAGCACAACGTTAAGGGTTGTGCTCATCTCAACAAGCCCGAGCTTATAGCTCTATTGAGCGCAATGGAGATTCTTGCTCGCGATGTTTCAGAAAAAGAGAAACTAGAGAAACTAGAGAGACGACAAAGGCAAGAACTGCAGAAAGAGCAGCAGAAAGAATATCGGAAAGCATATCAGATAGAATATCAGAAAGGATACTGGAAAGAATATCGGAAAGAACGAATACTTAAAAGAAACTACCAGGAAGGCGCGTATGATAGAACGAGGTATATCAGAAATCAGCCTAGAAAAGTAGAAATCTTAGACCTAGAAACCGGTGATGTTGTCGTGTATCCGTCGATGTACAAAGCAGCTAAGGCGCACGGGCAAAACGCACCAATAATACAATGGTATAATGGAAAAGTATGGAGAAATAGATACAAAATTAAGGTGTACGATAGCATTAACGACAAAACTATCGATTCCGTTGTGAATGAGCTGTGAGATAAAGAAATGTAATTTTTTCATGAACATAAATAAATATTTGTGTTTTTCTTAAACAACACTTAAAGAAATGAATATATATATGTATATATAAAGGAATGGACTACAAGTTGAAAACTGTAAAAGAATTGAGAGTCATGGCAAAACGGAGCGGCTTGGTCGGATATTGGAAACTACGAAAAGCGGATCTGATTGCTGCTATCAGCAAAGATTTTAATGGAGGAGGAACCTTGCTCGACTCTCGAGTTCCCAATATTCGAACCCCAATTCTTACTCCGACCAAGTTCGTTTCCAAGCCAAATAAAGTTCTCAGTGAGTTGAAAACTAAGGTTAGGTCGAATATTAATTCTTTTGCGGATTGGTTAGTTAGTTACATACCTCCTAAAGTGAAGAAACCTGTGAACGAAAGATTGGAATCGTTTAAATCGAAAATAAAAGTCTCTTTGCTAAAATCAATACAAAGAAGTTTGAAATTCGAAAGACTGCATCGGCTATTAAAGGATTCACTAAACAATACACTATCGATGGTTCTTCTGGAATCGATGCCGTGTCTTTTCTTAACGCCGTTAGACCGCAGGTTTTTAGTCTGTTGTCAAAAAATCGTCAGGTTAAGGTTCAACTCGTTCTTACATGTACCATGGAGCGCGTTGATATGAAATCTGGAGAAGAAGAATCCGCGAATGTTCCATTCGTCTCGAAGACTGAAGTTATTTTAGATGCTACCGATATCAACGAAATATACGATAATGCAATAAATAAGATCCCAGAGACTATGGCCAGTTTCCAGATGCGTGGAAGTAATTGGAGATTCGTGAATGTTGTAAAGTTAGATGTCAATACTGCTGTTTATAAACCATTGAAAGGCAGTTCTTACGTTCCGTTGCCTACTGAACTATCTAGCAAAAAGGCTATTATCAATATGAAGAATAATGACGAGCAATGTTTCAAGTGGTGCATTACTAGAGCATTAAATCCAACTGACAATCATCCCGAAAGAATTACGAAATAATTAATCAAACAATCGAAGCAACTCGATTGGAGCGGTATCGAATTTCCGGTTGCTGCGGATGCTAATATAATAAGCAAGTTTGACAGAAATAATAATATAAGCGTTGACGTATTCGGTTTTGAAAATAAGATAGTATTCCCAATTTATGTGTCGAATCAACGAGACGATAAAGTTTCTATCGTTGAACTATTGCTTATTTCCGACGGAGATAAGAAACATTATTGCTGGATAAAGAATTTCAACAGATTGATGGCATCACGAACGGAAAAATCCCATACTTCAACGCACTATTGTCGAAGATGTTTAAGCGGTTATACAAGAATAGAAGCGCTCAATAAACATTCCGAGTACTGTTCGCAAAACGCCGCTCAAAAAATAGAAGTCCCAGAGCCGGGAACTACGTTAAGTTTTAAAAATTATAATAGGTCGATGAGAGTTCCCTTTATAGTTTATGCAGATTTCGAATCTTTCGTCAAACCTATAGCCACTTGCCAGCCAGATCCTCGCGTGTCTTATACCGATAAATACCAAAAACACACGCCTAGCTCGTTTTGTTATTACGTAAAATGCTTCGACGATATATTATATCAACAAGATCCTGTAACGTACACGGCCGAAAGCGAAGACGACGATATCGGTCAAATATTCGTAGATAGTCTCGAAGAGACTATAAAACGAATCTACAATCAGTTTAAATTTCCGAAGAAGATGATATTTACTCCAGATGACCGAAAAAAGTTTAAGGAAACTACTTTATGTCATATCTGTGGAGGGGCGTTGGGTACAGATCGGGTTAGAGACCACTGTCATTTGAGCGGTAAATTCAGAGGGGTCGCTCATAATGGTTGTAATCTAGACTATAAAGTTCCGAGGTTCTTTCCAGTAGTATTTCATAATCTGTCCGGATACGATAGCCATCTGTTCGTAAAGAAATTGCGAGGTGATCAGAATGAGAAAATTAAATGCATTCCTAATAACGAAGAGAAGTACATATCGTTTAGCAGAGAAGTGATCGTCGATAAGTTTCTAAACAAAGAAGGGAAAGAAATTAACGTTAAACGTGAATTGCGATTCATCGACAGTTATAGATTCATGGCATCGAGTCTTGACGCTTTATCGAAGAATCTGAAGAAAGAACAATGTAAAAATCTTGGTGCATCATATTCTGGGATACAGCTCGATCTTTTACTTAAAAAAGGAATTTACCCGTACGATTACGTTGCTTCCATCGATAGATTTAACGAAACCGAACTACCTCCCAAGTCCGCATTTTATTCGAGGCTAAACGACTCAGATATTAGCGACGAAGATTACGATCACGCCAAAAATGTATGGAATGCATTCGGATGTAAAACGTTTAGAGAATACCACGACCTGTACAATGTTTCGGATGTTCTACTCTTAGCCGATGTTTTCGAAAACTTTAGAGACGTATGCATGAGTAATTATCGTCTAGATCCCGCATGGTATTACACTTCTCCGGGACTGGCCTGGGATGCTGCTTTGAAGTTGACCGGTATAAAGTTGGAGTTGTTGAGCGATTACGATATGATTCTGATGATTAAGCAAGGAATAAGAGGAGGAATCAGCACAATTTCGAATCGTTATGGGAAAGCCAACAATAAGTATATGACGGCGGATAAATTCGATAGCAGCGAGCCTTCGTCATATATAACTTATCTAGACGCTAATAATTTATACGGTTGGGCGATGAGCAAACCTTTACCGACTCGTGGATTTAAATGGATGAGCGAAGACGAGCTAAATAATTGGTATGTAACGGGATCGTGTATATTGGAAGTCGATTTGGAATACCCTCAAGAAATCCACAATCTCCACAACGACTATCCTCTGGCTCCCGAGAGCATCTCGTCGGAATTTACATATAATATACCAAAACTAATTCCAAACTTGAACGATAAAAAGAAGTACGTGGTACATTACGAAAATTTGAAGTTGTACGAAAGTCTCGGGTTGAAAATCGCGAAAATTCACAGAGGGATACTATTCGAAGAAAGCCCTTGGTTGAAATATTATGTAGACCTAAACACAAACTTGAGAACGAGTGCCACTAATAACTTTGAGAAAGACTTTTTCAAATTGATGAACAATAGCGTCTTTGGAAAAACCCTTGAAAGAATTGAAAATCATGTAGATATAAAATTGGTATGTCACGAGAAGGAAGCTATTAAGCTAGCTGCAAAAACTAATTATGACCGCCTGACGATTTTCGACGATAATCTAATCGCCGTTCACATGAAAAGACCGAGGTTGTTTTATAATAAACCGATATATCTAGGCATGTGTATATTAGACTTAAGTAAAACTTTGATGTACGACTTTCATTACAATTTTATACGGCAAAAATACGGAGACAGAGCTAAATTGTTATTTACCGATACAGATTCGTTGGCATATGAAATACAAACAGAAGATTTTTACGAGGATATCGCTCAAGACGTTGCGGTTCGATTCGATACGAGTGATTACCCAGAAGATCACCCATCGGGTTTAAGAAGCGGAATGAACAAGAAAGTCATCGGTATGTTCAAAGATGAATCAGCAGGACGACAAATCCAGGAGTTTGTAGGTTTAAGGGCCAAGTTGTACTCGTATAGAATGGATGGCGAAGATCATAAGAAGTGTAAAGGCATTAAGCAAAATGTTGTTAAGAAAACGATAACTCATGATGATTATAAAAACTGTCTTTTTACCAAAAGAGAACGACTAAGAAAAATGAACGTTTTTAGATCGTATCATCACGAAATTTATACCGAACAGGTAAATAAAGTTGCATTATCCGCGGATGATGACAAACGAGTAATAATGGAAGACGGTATTCACACACTAGCGTACGGACATTACTCTTTACGCTGAGCACATAAAGAATCTATTCGTTGATTATAAAATGAGTTTTAGAAGTGTTACAGAAATCGACGTTTGCGGAGTCGTGTTACCGAATGTTCCTTTGTCGAATATACAACTGCTAGAAGCCGCAAAGGAGAAACTAAATATCACAAACTTTAGAGGCGTGTTCCTACGAGACGAGTTGCCCGAGAGACCGAGTAGGCCTACTAACGAAAGCGGCATTCTTAACCTAGATAAATCTAGTGGGAGCGGGACTCATTGGGTGTGTTGGATCAAGAAGAAAGGCGAAATTTCGGCGAAATATTTAGATGGCTATGGACTCCCTCCACCTACCGAGCTACTGAAATATTTACGTCGTCCGGTTTATTATAACAGCGAACGAATACAGCCCGATAACGAAGTGTTTTGCGGTCATCTGTGCTTGTACGTGTTGAAGATGATGGACGATGGCGCGAATTTTCAAGAAGTTATAAACGGTTTGTTTTAATATATATATATATATATCTATATATATATTATAAAATGCCTGTGGATAAATTCGGACATACTGATGTTGGATATTCAGAAAGAGTAATTGCCGGAGGAGTTACATTGTCTCAAGCAAATGCTACTTTCCTTCGTATGGATGGAACAAACGCTGCGACCGAGAATATTAATTTGGATTGTCATAAACTTGTCAACGTGTCAGATCCTACTAACCCCCAAGATGGTGCTACCAAATATTACGTAGATAATGCTCATAAGAAATGTTATCTCGGATATATACCTAATTTAGAAACCGACGAGAGTAGTACCGGTTTCGTCGCTAGTGCCAGTTCACACATAGACGGATATCGAGCGTACGGAGCGTTCAATAGTCTAAACGCGGATGGTTTGAACGGATCTTGGGTTTCTAATGATTCTTTAAATACCTGGATACAGATAAAATGTCCAGAGCCGGTTAAAATTTGGCGAATCGCGTTGAAATCCATCGATAATGTATATAGAATACACAGTGTCTTTTGGACCATATCAGGGCGTAACGACGGCGATTCGACATTTACGACGTTATTTACGATGACGACTCCGTTATTTAGAACCGCAACTGCCCCGTCATTTTTCAATATTTCAACGAATACTGCGTATCAGTATTACAGATTTACGAAAACACATATTCCCGGTGGGACTATTATTATCGGTCAGATTAACGTAGGACTTCATAGCATACAATTATACATATACGATACTTAAATCGATAAGTATAATTGCCCTCCTTTGAGCTCATGAGCTCACCCAACGGTTTGTTCTGATATAAATAAAATATATATACATTGTATATATATATTATAAAATGCCTGTGGATAAATTCGGACATACTGATGTTGGATACTCGGAAAGAATAATTGCCGGAGGAGTTACATTGTCTCAAGCAAATGCTACTTTCCTTCGTATGGATGGAACAAACGCCGCGACCGAGAATATTAATTTAGATTCTCATAAACTGGTCAACGTGTTAGAACCTACTAATTCCCAAGATGGTGCTACCAAAAATTACGTAGATATTAATAGCGGTGTAAACAAAGTTTCTAAGACTGGTGACGTTATGACCGGCAATCTATTTTTAAGTGTGGGCTCGGATCGTCAACGTAATATGGGGTGTAAGGATCTACGCGGAAACAAACTGTTTGCTTTGATACTGGGTAATCTGTTAAACAAAATAGAAGGTTATTTAAACCAACCTATTACGTTGCAATCGATCGAAGGTTTCTTGTGCAAAGTGGGAACGGAAAATATAATTCGACTCGGTAAATCGTCCAGCGACCATAAAATCGATGTTTACCAAGATATCGTTATGAGACAAAAATCTATAACCGATTTAAAAGACCCCGTTAACCTTCAAGATGCCTCCACCAAAAATTACGTCGATAACGCTCTTAATAGAGCGGATAATAAAAAGTGCCATATCGGATACATACCTATTTTGGAGGCTGACGAAAGCGTTACCGGATTTATTGCAAGTGCTAGTTCAATTGTTACTGACAAGTATCAAGCGTATGGAGCTTTCAATAGTCTAAATGCAGATGGTTCAAACGGAACATGGATCGCGGATAGTAGATCAATCCTAAATGTCTGGCTGCAGATAAAATGTCCTGAGCCTGTTAAAATTTGGAGAATTGCGCTGAAAGCGATAAGACGCAACAGAGGCACATACCAGATTACAAGCTGGATTTTAAACGGAAGTAACGATGGATCAACGTTTACGGAATTACTAAGATCGACGCAGGCATTATTAAACATCGATTCTGCTCCTTCATTTTTTAATCTTTCAACGACTCCGATTGCGTACCAGTATTACAGACTTTCTGTAAGAAGCAACCCCAGTCACACTGTGGTAGGAGTAGAAGTCCTACAGTTGTACGTATACGATACATAAATCGGGGCTAGGTACCGTAATAAGACATTTTCAAGGTCAAACGTCAAGGTCGAGGTCAAGTATACTACTACTACTACCACCAGTATTTCCAGTATTTCAATATTTCCACATGGGTCCCATATTCCCACATAGAACCCATATTGCCACATAGAACTCATATTGCCCACATACAACCCATATTGCCCACATACAACCCATATTGCCATGTAAGGTCCCTATTTCCATGTAAGGCCCATATTTCCCACATAGAACCCATATTGCCCACATAGAACCCATATTGCCCATACAGGACCCATATTTCCCACATAGAACCCATATTGCAATGTAAGGACCATATTACCATGTAAGGACAATATTACAATATAAGAACAATATTTCCCACATAGTACCAATATTTACCATATAGTACCCATATGGCCATGTAAGGTCCATATTGCCATGTAGAAAATCACGAAAACACGGCAAACACGGTATTTGAGCTTGCTATTCGATATCTGTCAGTTCCTGGCAATTCTGTTGAGGCAGAACGGAGCGTTAGTCAATACACACTGGTGAATGCACCTCAACGTCAAAATTTGACAGATGACAATTTAGCGCTTCATGTTGTGATGGTATTCAATACTCGCAGCTAAACTGTTACAGCAAGGAACCAATGACTGACAAATGGTTGACAATTGTCAATTTGTCAATTTGTCAATGAACAATGAATATAAAAGATAAACATATAATGTGTTACAAGAAAACTGTGAAATTTTGATGCCGTGTTTTTGCCGTGTTTTTCGCGATTTTTTTTAAAGTATGCCGTGTTTTTGGCATTTTTTTACCGTGATTTTCTACGGTCCCTACATGTAAGGTCCATATTCACATCAAAGGCCCATATCCCCGGCTGGCAGCCATGATCCGCAGCCATCGATCCAGCCATAACGACCGCTTTGGCAAGAAGTTTGACCTAGTTTCAAATGTTCGCGACCTCTCTGTGCATGGGTAATTTCTTTGACCGGTCAAGTTCGTTTGACCTATTTTGGCGACCAATGATAGCTTACGTTGCCCGACAAAATAGGTCAAACGAATTTGACCGCTCAAAGAAATCACCAAATGCAATGCTAGAAGATTACAAGACGATAAACAGTCTAAGGATAACTGTTGAAAACATATGTTATATCAAATATATCAAATATTGCGATAGCAATAATTTTCTGTTAAAGATGTGAAACACTCTTATGACGCGTGCTATTCTTGCACAGCCAAATTACATCAATGGCGCAGTGGTGTAGGTCAATGCCTTAGAGCCCTACGGCCGTCGGTTCGAATCCAACTAAGTCGGTGCTTATTTATATTTTTATTTTTTTTTGGTGGATAATGCGAACAGAACACCGAAGATACATACATACATAAATATTCCCACATAGGTCCCTTATTCATAACTGCACCAGCTATGACAAGACCCATTTTCCAGCTGTATTATGGAATGATACCTCATCCATCCATCCACCTACTCGGACCTTTGACCTTGACGTTGAATTACCTTCAACTTGACCTTGACCTTGGCCTCGGCCAAGTCGCGTGACACTATGATGAAGTTCGAGCTTGGAAAGTCGGACATTCATTCATTCATCCATTCACCTACTCTGACCTTTGACCTTGACCTTGAAGTTGATCGTGACCTTGGATGACCTCGGCCTTGACCTTGGCCTAGAAGCTAACAAATATATCTACTCCTGATTGAAGAGTGGCAGCTGTTTGACCACGTGATCATCGACCTGGCCATCAAACAGTGACATCCACGTCTACGGCAGTGGTCCGTGAACCAGGAGGACATGTTGAACACTAGCTGTAGCTGAACTTCACTTCCTTATGGTTCTTGTATGTTGGAAATTTCCCCTTTTCACTACTGCATCTCAAACGTTCATAAACTTGACAAACTCAATAACATTTCCAAACGGCGTTACGATTTGGTGGTAATACGGCTACTGTTGTTGTTTTTAAAATTTCAGGCAAATGCTAAAAGTTTTGACCGAGTTATGACACTTTTTCTTGGGGTCTACTTTTTATCGGGACACAGTGTACATGACGAACACAACGGGTACTGAGCCAGTTGTACGACGGTTAAGGAAAACAGCGAGAGACTCTGTAGCAAAAGGATCGTTAGGGAATCTGAATACTGCTGAGTTATTGTAAGACTATTTGGCCAGAGAAAAAGCATGGCGACAATCAATTCTCTCTATTCAAGCAATTCAGAAAGTTTAGATCCTACGCAGAATTTAGAATCACAGATAATTCTCATCATACAATTTACCGTTGTGTCACTCAGTGAGTCGAGTGTTACACGTTTAGCATTGTCTTCTTTTTGGAATAGTGCTACAAGCAGAATAACAAAATGATCTTTATTAGTGCGAGACAAGCCTACGAACTTTATAACAGCACATAAAATAATGAAATAGGCCTATTGCACGGTATCAGGTAAAATAAACGATGTAGTATTATGACCATTTAGAAAAGTCTTAACTTAATCTACAGTTATATTGCGAGGAACTAAGAGAATAAACTTTATATAGAACTGAAATTTGAAAAACTAACAGATTTGATATTTGAACAGTAATTAGAACTAGCCCTATCACAACTTTTAGATATACACAGTGTCGTGCAATAAGCTGGTCGTCACGTGGAGCCTACTCTGTTGAATATGTGTAAACAAAGAAAAACAATTGGGGAAGGATTGGCTTAGAAATTCTGACCAGCATTCCAAAGTGTTCATCATTAAAAACTGATTTAGTCACAGACACTGCAATGCATATATTTATAAAACGCATAATCAAAAGCGTTGTTGTATTAACTTACATTCTGAGCCTTCATTCGTTTGCTCATTGTTATTGAATTCAGCAGATGTTCGTTTCTTCGACATAGTAGGCCGAGAAAAGAAAGAAGCGGATGAGCAAAGGTCGCCTCTGGACACAATGAACGTCAGTTATTGCACGAAACACCAAACGGTTGCAATCAAATGCTGAACTAATCGATAGCGCAAGTGCTATTGCAAAGGCAATTCCACTTACGACAAAAGTTATACACTAGGCCTGCTTAAAGAGCAAATTATTCATTTAAAATTATAGGCCCTATTATAATTAAAGAAGAAGCCGATAATGGCGTCCGGAAACCATATTGTGACGTCACACAGAGGACGCGGTATATCCTACCCTTCGTAGAACCTACATAATATTCATCATATTATTATTATTATTATTATTATTATTATTATTATTATTATTATTATTATTATTATTATTATTATTATTATTCGTTAGACCTCCCATGCAAGAGAGAAATTATGTGAAGTAAAATCACCAACTTGCATAATTATGCTTAGCGCTTGTTGCAGTTCCTACTTGTAGGATCAAAGTATTGCCTCTGAGACATCGGCTGATTGGCACTGATTGGCCCTTGGCTTTAAAACTATAGCAAAAAATCGAGCGCAAAGTTGGTCTTCATGTCGATTCTAAACAGATCTCCTTATCGGAGACCACTAAATGGCTGCAAATTACCCTATACTCCTGTTGCAATCGCTGTTTATCGAGCAAAGAATTCTGCTGTAAAATAAGTCTCATGCTTTACAAAATGTTTTATTGAAATCAGGGACGTTTCATGGTTAGGATCTGAATGACGTGACCGATCGAACGGAAGTGGGAAGCGAAATCCAAAGCCTTGGACCAGCATCTGGGAACTCTTGAGAACTCAAAAATGCAGTTTCAGTTTATTGGCATTTGCGAATAACAGATTGGAAAGAAAAGAAAGAGTTTACGGACTGAAAGCGATATCTTAGACGATTGGCAACTATTCACTAAGATCTTGGAAATAAAATTGAGAGCAGATGTGGGCGATAGTTTGATATATCATAAGGATGGAGTTAAACATGCCATGAGCGAACGTGGCGTCAAGGCAGCCTCCAAGGCATCAAAATATTCTTTCAGACGGACGAAAGGAATGAGCTATATTTTTGTGATCCATAGTGGTTCCCGGGAATTTGTTTATTTTATTTTCGTAGACAATTTCCAGTCCGTCTGAAGTGGACGAATACTAAGGTTCTCGACACGGAGCCAGCGCATCGCAGGACGTCGTTTATTTTCCCAGCTTACTCCGCTACCACCAAATTAAAAAGCTTGGTGACAGAGACACACGTTCCTGCAAACCACGATTTCGGTCACTGCAGAGAGTTCACAGTAACAGTGATCGCCTTTGGAGAGACCTTCATACTCGACCTAAACCTGATCACGTAAGTAAAAAAAAATCAAAATTAACTCTTGGCGAATGCACGCAAAACCGTCTAAGTTTGCGTGGAGTTCGGCTTTCTGAGCTGCTAAAGACACCTTAATCGAAGCCTAAAACATTGAAGGTCTTAATAAATACACACCAAATTTCTTACACGAAAACATATAAGATCAATGTCAGTTATCCCAAATCACAGACTCTGAACAGGTGTGGCTTTAGAAACCCTATCCACCCACCTGTTTCATATATCTGTACGACATAAGATTTTAGAAATGTAATTGTAATGGTGCATAATTTTATATAAAAGTGCCACTTAACGATTCAGAGTCGCTTCCGACCCAAATCAATTCTGTTACTAACAAATAAACTAGTCTTCAGGCGTTTCAGGAACAGAGGAAGAGAAAGACTGAGGAGCTGCATCCGCAATTAGATAAACGTAGGCCTATATATCAGGAAATCTTAAGGCGCGCCTGTTTGTATCCCTTCTACAACCAAGTTAACAACATTTATTATTATTTTTATCATTATTATTATTATTGTTATTTTTTATTATTATTATTATTATTATTATTATTATTATTATTATTATTATTATTATTATTATTATTATTATTATTATTATTATTATTATTATTATTATTATTATTATTATCTTTATTAATTCAAATCGACAAGCACACAGCAAGATCACATCAAAACATGACAGTAAAATCAAGATCATAATAATAATATGATCCCTCAGGTGGTCAACACTATTCCGGAGATATGGTGTTATTCTGGAACAGCTTCTCCCTCATCAAGATTCTGTTGGGCAAAGGTTCCTCGACATGCAATATTGCATTAAAGCGTTGAATGGTGACAGAGAGGCGTTGGAAGAGATAGCAAGTCTCTCTGGGTTCTCCCTGATAATAATAATAATAATAATAATAATAATTATTATTATTATTATTATTATTATTGTTATTATTGTTATTATTATTATTATTATTATTATTATTATTATTATTATTATTATTATTATTATTATTATTATTATTATTATTATTATTATTATTATTATTAGTAGTAGTAGTAGTAGTAGTATTATTAGTATTAATGTGTAGCTTCTGTATCACCGATGCATAATGCACATTGCATCAACCGATGGAACACAAAACCCAAAGCCATATTCAGGTTCTCGAAGGTGATTTTGATATGTTCAAATGTTTACTTATCAGCAGTTCGTAATGTTTTGCTTACGTTGACTCAGATTATACGACGGCTCCGAACAAGCGAGAATACGAATTCTGTGATTCAGAAACGGTTGTAGTTAAAACGGTTAGTTAACTGTATGGCTATAAGAAGTTTTTCACAGGTATCAACTTACATAATAACCGTTGTACGTCTGTCTGTCTGTCTGTCTGTCTGTCCTGTAAACAAACACTATTGTGACGTCACTATACTGCCGCCTTGGCGACGGTTGTCTTGCCAGCAGACTAGCTGTCTAGCTGTGTTACGCTGTCTTGACGACGGCTATAGGCCTATAATAGGCCTATGACGTCATAATATAACGGGAAGTAAGCTCAATTGCTATCACTGCAATAATAATTGTTTTTTAAATACCGTGATTTTCACGGGTTACAGCTAGTCTCTTTATAACAACCTACATACAGAAGTCGATTTTATCAACCGGTGAAACCTATCTCAACGTCAATCACTCGTTTACTCATTCATTCATAGATTAATATAGCGCGTCTTCAAGAGAACTACTCAGAGGCGCTACAAACTCCAGCACGGCCGAAAACAAAAGTTTTCAGACAGTCATAGAATGTGTCAGAGGAAGAGCTAGGAAGTAAGCGCAACTCAGGATGGAGGCCATTCCATATGGTCGGCCCAATTATTAACTACCGAGAAGGCGCAGGTTTGCATAATTGCAGTAGGCCTACGGGCAAACGGGACTGAGAGCACCCCCGCCGAGCGGAGGACGCGAGCAGTCCGAGAGGACGAGACAAGCCGGAAGAGGTCCAGCAAGTAAGATGGTGCGAGACCCAGTTGACACCGCCTACACAGGGAGGCGATCCTGTACTCTATACGCTGTTGGACGAGGAGCCAACGCAGGACCACCAGCATATAATTTGAAACATGGCCAAAGTAGGGTATTTGGCCCATAAGGCACGCAGCGGAGCGCAAGATGCGGTCAATGCAGCTTAGGCGTGCAGATGGGAGGCCAGAGTAAATGGACAGGCAATAGTCCAGACGGGATGTGACAAAGGAATGCACGTTGTTGCAGCTCCTGTTGACAGAATGCGGGCGACAGTACGCAGCTGACGGAGCTGGTAAAGGCAGTCGCGGCTAAGGCGATGAATGTGTGGCGCAAAGTTTAATGTTGCATGTTTCAATCATGTAAGTGTGAAGAAATATTTTAAGGTAGGCAGTTGAACATGTGGCTACGAAAGTAGTTGAAAGGAAGGTAGGCACAGGTGGCAGGTAGGTAGATGCATGTAGGAAGAAAGGAAGGTAGGTTGACAGGTAATCCTCCCTCTCCCGGGATTGTTTCATTGTAGCGACAGCCGATAAGATGGTCCCTGACGCGGCATTTTTGGCTCTGAGAAATTACGCTAACTTACATAAGTTATAGACAGGAATTAAAAAGACTTGAACACTTCCTTGCATCCATACCCCACAACAGGACCCATATTTTCATATAGGACCCATTTGTTGCCCATGTGGCCCCGTCGGTGGAACCATGTGTTGCCACATGGAAATGTTAACAGGGAAAGACTTAGATTTGTGAAGTACAGAAAGAGTGGTCTAACATATGTTAAGATTGCCCATAAGTTACTTGTACGCCGTTTCTTCCACAGAGGCATCTTCCAAGTTCTGTGCCACATTCTTCCCAATTCCTCAACAGAAAAGGTCTCAAACGTGTTGCAACAGGCGCAGGGACTTTCGATGGACTTCATACAATTACAATTCCGACAGAAGTTTGTTTCATCGACACTCTTCCTCAAAAGAACGCGAAGAAACAAGACTTTCCATAAGTCGTTCGACTGCCAAAACTGAAATTGCGTCGGGCTTCTACGCCTATTATTCTGTGGCTTTAGGCCTGTGTGATGAATTTTCAGATTGAAGACTATCAGGAAAGGCTGAGATCAAGCTGAACTAACTGTATTTGCAAACTTACTACTGTTCAGATGAATCAGCCAGTATTAATAACGCTCCATATATATACACTAGGCAACCAGAATTCGCCGTCTGATTTGACGACCCATAACCTGAGTGTATGACACGACGAGACATTTAATATGGCTTGGGAACTTCACCCATAAATGTCTGACAATATAGCAGAGCAGCATAAGCAAAATTTTTCCATGATCACAAAAGGCCAAGGAGTGAAACTTACTTATTGTTTTCACCATTATTACTGGCTTATTAATAACCAAGAAACCTTTGTAGTCATGTAGCGCCTGCCTTTTGAAGGCAACATTATGTGAAAGTAGCTTCCTTACCGCAAAAGTCACTGCTGCTTGTTAGATATTAGGCCTACTTCTGAAAGTGATGGGAATAAAGAACTGACGTCATTTAAATTTAGTACAATCAAAACCATGACGTAATAAAGAAACAATCTATTATTATTCATGATATCTTTGGTAATATTAATAGAAATTGCATTGACGTAGTTCAGCAAGTAAATAAGTAAGTATATTCTTTAATAAACGCTAGCAAACGCACAGCGCTTTACATACAATATTACACAAAGAGGAAAAATAGAACAGTAATAATAACGTTAGATCATACAGTGCCGTCTTAACAGCATTGTAGGCCCTGGGCAAAGCAATGCACTGAGGCCCTTGCCCACCCACTGGGATAAAAATTTTAATCTTCAAATTCATTTTGTTGCGAATGAATGTTCAAATATAAAGAAACAGACTGTAAAGCGTGAATTAATCAGTTCTAACTTCTTAACAATATAACACTCGTATCTAAGAAGATGCACTTAGTCTCTTTAATTCGGGGGCCGCTAGAATTGTGGGGTCCTGGCGACTGCCCACTGTGCCCATGCCTTAAGACGACACAGAGATCATAAATTAAGTAATAGCAATTAACAGAGCCTAACTGTACAGCATCCTACCCAGGAAACCTCGTCGGGTAAGGGAGTCAAATCTAGGGACAACCAGATTATGAGAATGTGGGCGCAAAACGGTCTTCAAAACTGGAAGTAGAAGGTTATGGAGGAGGTGATCAGGGTTATTAAGAATGTTATTAAAGAGATCACGAGCAGCTTTTTTGCAGAGTTCCTCACAAGTTGGAAAAGAAGGAGGAAGGTAGCCAAGACGAACCAACTTACGAATAAGTGCGCCCAAATGCTCAAGTTCCTGCTTGTTAGCAAAGCCTAACCATACCTAGGAACAGTATAGCATAAGGTTGATAGTGGTGGCCCGTATCACGTCATGAAGCCTGGGGCCCGAAGCCTATGTGAAATCAAGATACGATGAGCGTAAAGGGATTGCTTAGCCTTTATGCTCAGTTTTTGGATATAAGGAGAGAATCCAAACTTACCGGTTATCTCAATGTCTAATATTTTTTAATGAAGAGACCCTTGAGATTCCGCATATAGGTTGTGGGCAGGATTTAAGGTTCGCCTTGGGCTTGGTGAAGATAATGTCGCTGGATTTAGAATGGATAAGATGAAGATTGCATCTCTGGGCCAAGGTATTTATGTGATCAAGTTGTGCAATAGTGGTGGAGAAATTAGAAGCCAGCATGAGAAGATAGCAGTCATCTGCATATTTGAAGATGCGATTAAAGTGGTAGAGAGGTTTTAAACCAGAAATGGCTACAGCAAAATTGGTAGGACCATGCCGGAGCCCTGTATGATGCTTGCATTAATTCTGGCCAAAGACGATGTGCTACCATGGAACTTAATGCAATGGCTGCGATTACTAAGGAGGGAAAGGATCCAATTATGAATATTGATGGGGATGGGTAGGATGGCCAATTGGTCGGTCAGGTAAGAGTGTCAAAGGCCTTAGAAAAGTCTAGAGTGTCAAAGGCCTTAGAAAAGTCTTAGGCAACAAGGCGGACATATGGTTCGGAATTGGGCGAGTTAAGTATGAAGTCAGTAAAAGGAATTAAAGCAGCAGAAGTGGATCCGGGTGGTCTTAAAGCAAATTAATCTGCAAAAGAACGTTTCTCAGCAGGGTTTGTGAAAAAAGGGTAAAGATAATGGCGCACAGCCAATTTCTCAAATAATTTACATAGAACCGGTGATTTAAATTGGCCGATAATCGGCTTCAGTGATTGGACCTTGGGCATGGATCAACTAATAATCAAGTACGAATCAACTCGCAAATAAGGGTTTCAACTATCGCTTGAACTTATTGTATTGTACATTAGTTTATTGAGACAATCTAGCAGGCAGGACCTTGCTTGTCATAAGAGTGAATGGAAGCGTATGTTTCACCGGTAATCAATAGCACAGATTTTTTTTCCTTGGCCGAATCCAGCGTTTTGCAATATGTGCTAAACGGAACTCTAGGTTTCCGTGAGGGGTAGACAAGGGTTCCGTGAGGATTTGATGTTGCATTAAAAATCGGACTTTACGAGATGAAGACAAAGGTTCCGTGGAAAAATTTCATTAAAAAATATCTCATATATTTTTTATGGAGTAAAGCTGTATAATTATATCCCTATCACTGTTTAAGAACATTGCACTTTCTCGCAAGATCAACATAAAGTCATAAGGTGAGCAGTGAAACACATCACGCAGGGCTATATTGGACTACTTCGAGGCGTTACGTAAACCAGAAATTGTTTTGTTTAGGTCGGGACTTCGTAAAAATTTAACAACAAAATAGTTCAGTAGCCAAAAAGAATGAGAAGCACTAACTTAACCTATTACCTGTAACTGTATTGAATTTGCCTCAAATCTACTTATTCTACTTGTTCTCTTTGACTGAGTTTTTGTGTGAATTTCAGTCACTGTTTGAGTAGCCTATGCGCATAACGAGCAAAATAAATACTTTGTTTATTGGAGCACTTGCATTCAAGAAACTCTGTAAAAATGATTCATCGCAATATAACGATATAGCGCCTTATGCAGAGAATCAGGTAATGCCTGAAATGTATGCGATGGTGCCTGCTATTGTGTTCGATGAAAAGTCACAGTGCATCTTGCGGAGACTATTACCAATATGATTCAATGCTACGAGATATTCGTGTAGGTTTTGCAGGTTTAATTCTGATTCGTTTGCTACCATTCGGAATTTAAATGTCTTTATGCACCAATAAACTTTCTATTGGCGAGACTGATTTGGCCTTACCTCCACCTAGTCGGTCTGCTTCAAAGTGGCCTTGGCGACGCGACATTGGATGCGCCAATTAATGCTCTCAGTGTTGCGAATCGCCAACCCTTATTCTCCTATCTAACTAACCTACTAAAGCTTCTAAATCTAAAGTGCTTTAGTGTTTTGGTAGTGTACTATGCAATATTCTACGGCTGGGTAGTTGTAGGCTATTAATTTAACTACTGTAACTACACACACCTTAGCTGTGCAGCAGATACACCAATTCACACGACTGACTAATAACTTCCAATATATCACAGCACTCTGTAAGGTTATAAAAGGGATAATATGTAAAGTTGCATGCATGCATAAGTTGCATATATCCATTCATAGAAACACGATATTCCTGAACTACACATTACATCTTATTTAAATGTGTGAACAATGTGCATGATTATACAGTGTTAAGAATATTATGCATACGAATGAATGGTGTTTTAAATAAAACTAACTATTTAATTACCAACGTCTAAAAGCAGCATTATATGAATAACAGTATTAGATAGGATTTGGGAATACGGTTTTGCCGTACTGGAATACATTGTAAAGCATTGAACCATGACTAAGATTTCAAATCCTAATCGTTGGCTCAGATGGTGTCTGCTATAAATTATTTGACGGAGTTCGCTGCCACTAGAGCCTACGCTGTAAATGACGTCCAGCTGGGTATTTGCTGTTAAAGAAGTTAGTAATCTCTAGAGAACAGTTCAAGATAACCCATTCCTGATCTTTTGGAAACCAGGACGTTTCGTAATCGTAATCGTAACCTCCAAACTCCTAAAGCGTCACTCGAAGGCCAAACGCAGGGCACCAGGCTATTCACAAGCGCTTAGTCAAATTAGAGGGAGTTTCCAGAGATTAGTCCAGAAGAGGTCCGAGTCCGGCTTCCAGAATACCAAATCAAATCAGAGGGGGTTTCCAGATAGTAGTCCAAAGGAAGTCCGTCTGGTTTCTAGAGGGCCAGATCAAGAGAGGAGGCAGAGCAGTTGTTAAGGCGGGTGTCGTTTAGGGCAAGAATAATTGGAAGGCGTGGGATCAGATGAGTCAGGGTAGGAGTTCTAGGAAAGGTGAGACCAGTTTTGATTGGAAAGCCCGGGGTGATAGATAGAGTAACATGAGGAGGAGGAGGGTGAATGACGGGTTGCAAATGTAGCGAAACAGGGCCTGCAACCTCCGGTTTTTAAAATTATTTTTGAATTGACTTGCGCTCTGTGTACACGTAACTTAGTCGGGAATGCCGTGATTTAGATTATGACGTAGACGATATTATGCTATTAATAGGATAGCACAGATCTATCACCAGCCAAAGCTTCGTTGCCATGCCAACGTACTTTGGGTTGAATTTATTGGCGCCAAACGCTTATTGCCGGACTCGCGTGGGAACATCCGGACGACTCGGTTTTGGAAATCCTGCCTTCCACTCAAGTGACATCAGTACCCATAAGTAGAACGAACAATTTCGCCACAACTTGGCCACAGAAGCGAGTCAGAATCAAACTTTCCCACAATTTGGTCCCGAGAAGCGGAGTGATATGATGACGTATGGGCGTTCTAGTGGCAGCTCTGGGTGGTAAGTTTTGGATAAGTTGGAGACGCTTGACTTGAGGGGATTCAAGGTTGAGGAAGAGGCAATTGCAATAATCAAACTTTGAATGAACAATGGAGGGAGTCTTAAGGTCGACCATAGGCCGGGTTCGACGCAGGTCAAGAATGTGCATGAAGCAGGAGCGCGAGATGTTGGAGATGTGGATAGAGAAGGAGAGATGTGAATCAAAAGCAATGCCAAGATTTATGTTTTATGTTTTTATTTCACGTTTTATATGAAAACGATCAGTTTGAATCATAGATTAGAGAATTGCTAAAAGTAACTCTATCTGTCGAACTTTGGAAACGAATAAATTATCGAAGTTGCGTTGGATTAGCGAAGAATGTTATCTGATTAACATGTAACTTAAGCGAGGATCGGACGATAGCTAACGAGTTTCAAAGATATTTTGTTGCAGCGAATCAAGTGATTTGTTTGTCAAAGTAACGATCGATAATCGGACGTTTTTTTAAGTTCAAAGAAAGATAAAGCATCGTACTTTAATAAAAAACACTGCAGGAATACTGGAAATACCAGAGCTAGCGAAGTCGAAAGATAGCAAGACGGGGCTAACATGAACTGACCTACATGAGGGCGTATTAAGTGGATCAATATCACTCATCCAAGAAGAACCGTGAATTGGGTCGCCTCAGTTGACAGAAGACTGATTTAACTCAACGATTCCATTCTTTTGTATGTGTGGGTGATATTATATGTATGTACATACGTATGTACGTCGTACGTACGTATGTATAAATGTGTGTATGTATGTATGTATGTATGTATGTATGTATGTATGTATGTATGTATGTATGTATGTATGTATGTATGTATGTACGTACGTACGTACGTACGTACGTATGTATGTATGTATGTATGTATGTATGTATGATGTGTATAATTATATATCTATGAGACGGTTAGATGGCGATATAGAAGTGACTGCAATGCATAGTATAAGACGGTAGGGAGTGTAGGTTAAGAGACCATAGATTGACTGATAAGAAGCGATGTATATTGGTTGTGATTTATGGACAGCAATTCTGGTTGAGTTAGATAGGCATTCGGTCAAGCTGGCATAGGAAGATATGACTGCATAGTGTCACGAGTTGTTTTACAATTGGTTAGTTATGCCTCGTCAGTTATGGCGAGGAGTTTCGAGACAAAGCAGATCTAATTTGGTAAGGTTATAAGCAATTCTTTCTGTTTTCAAATCACACATTTAATCTTTCTCTGTCTGAGAAACAAAAGGAAACACAACAAAATAACAATTTAACCAGAAGGTTCTATGCGTTCGCGTCTCTGAGTTACTCTATTTAAGCCTACTACATTTGTTCCCCTGGGTCGATGACCGCTTTCCCTTCCCAGGTCTTCCCCCTTCCCCAACAATATCCGGTACTCACAGTTCGTAGACCATTGTCTTACATATATATATATATATATATATATATATATATATATATATATATATATATATATCACAGAGCTAGATTCTGTGTGTATCTATATATCTATGATCTTATGTCAGACTATCTATTCATATCTGTTCCACGGTCTAGTTTCTAAGTCCCTACCCTAGTCTGTGAAGAGTTTATATCAATGCAAGGGCAATTCGTGACAATGGCCCTACGCTTAAGACAAAATTATCTAGTAATTGTAGTTCTTTACCAACTAACAGTTACGAACCTTGCCCTAATTGCATCTTAACTAAGTCTTCAATCTAAATTATCATTCACAAATTAACTAACGAGTTTTAGCCCAATACCTTAATTAATATTTACAAATTTTGCCCAAATAGCAAATTACCTCGCCCTACGCTTAGGACCAAACTTATCATTGACGACTTAAGTAATCGGCTCCTACATTTTCTAAACCTTTGATAGCACGTACTGAGAAATTATACTGTTGCAGTATCAATGCCCAGCGCATCAGTCTCCCATTTACTGGCTCTGCTCGTTTTATATAGATTAATGGCTGATGATCCGTTTCCAGCCAAAAATGCTTCCCATATAGATACACTTGCAACTTCTGTAGCGCCCAAATGATGGCCAATCCTTCTCTCTCTATTGTGGAATAGCGAGTTTCTCGAGGCAGAAATTTCCGACTGATGTAGGCTATGGGATGCTTCACCCCCTCAACTTCCTGTAATAGTATATACCGCCCCCGCTCCATAATTCGAGGCGTCCGTTTGAAGTATGAACTCCCGATCCCACTCGGGTAATCGAAGAATTGGATAACTGGTAAGACATTTCTTTAGCTGACTGAACGCCATTTCCTGAGATTCTTCCCACACCACTTTGTTTGGTTGATTCTTTTTGGTTAAATCTGTGAGAGGTACGGCTATAACCGCAAAGTTGGGAATAAATTTCCTGTAGTATCCTACTAAGCCCAGGTACGAACGTACTTGTTTTTTTGTCTCTGGTCTCGAGGCATCAACCATCTGCCTGATTTTGTCCTCATTCGGCCTAATCATTCCTTCACCTATCGTGTGACCCAAAAAACCCACACTTCTTTCTCCAATTCGACACTTGCTTGGTCGAAGTGCTAGCCCTGCGGATCGTACTCGCAAAAAGAAATCTCGCAAGGTGCTCAAATGATTTGCCCACTCAACTGTATAGCATAAAACATCATCCAGATAGTTGTCCAGATTACTGCTTCCTTCCAACAGTTTTCTCATGGCTCGCGTAAACGTCGCCGGCGAAGTTACCAAACCAAAGGGCATCGTTATAAATCTAAACAGTCCACGATGCGTGATAAACGACGTGTAATCTCTGGATTCGGGTTCTACTTCAATTCCCCAATAACCTTTCGCCAGGTCAAATTTCGAGAAAAATTTTCTATCAGCCAATTTTACAAAGATTTCGTCGACTCGAGGCATTGGCTCAGCGTCAAAGACAGTTATTCGATTCAAATCCCTGAAATCTACACACGGCCGATTGGATCCATCAGATTTCTTTACTAATATCATCGGAGCTGCGTAGGCGGCTGTTGACGGTTCAATTATCCCTAGTTTAATCATCTCATCAATTTCTTTGTCCATTTCCTTCCTCATGGCATAAGGCACCGGATATGGTCTTTTTCGTATGGGCACTGTAGATGACAATTGAATTCTATGTTTCACCAGATTGGTTCTACCTGGTACATTGCTGAAAATGTCTTGGAATTCCTTCAAGACCTTTTCCACTTCACTCCTCTGTTCAGAAGACAGTTCGGAACCAATCACCACGTCTTTATAGGTCTCCGTCTGTAGAGGATCAAAAAGTGGAAGAGGCGAGTCTCCTGTGCCCTCCATGTCCAACTCCGACTCATCTTCTACTACTACTACCGCAGCACCTGCAACTTGCACCGTCTCATCCACTCCCATCGTTGTAGATTTCGTATCAAGTGGTCGTTCGTGATAATACTTGAGCATATTCGCATGGAAAGTTCTTGTTCGATTAACTAGTTGAATTAGATAATCTGCTTCTCCAATACATTTCAACACCTCGAACGGCCCTTTCCACTGCATCTGAAGCTTATTGCTTTCCGTCGGCAAAAGCAATAACACTTTATCCTCTGGCGAGAACTTTCTGGGTTTCGCATGTTTATCGAAGTTACGCTTGTATCTATCTCCCGCACACTGCAAATTCTCCTGTACTACCTCATAAGTCTCTTGAAGTTTTTTTCTTAGATCCAGCACGTATTCGTACGTGGTCTTCACATCGGGTTCTGCAATTTCTTTGGTCCACAGTTCTCTTAAAATAGCCATAGGGCCTCTTACTGACTTTCCATACAGGAGTTCAAAAGGCGAAAATCCCGTACTTTCATTCTTTACTTCTCTGTAGGCAAACATGAGTGGATCCAAATACCTGTCCCAATCACGTATTTTCTCTGCACACATGTTCCTGAGCATCTGTTTTATTACTCCGTTGTATCGTTCCACCAGCCCACAGTTTTGACTGTGATATGGAGTACTGACTAACTGTCTGATAGACAACAGACGACCTACTTCTTTCATCATGGCGCTAGAAAATTGAGAACCATTATCTGTTAAGATTTCCACTGGCACTCCCATTCTGGAAAATATGCTGACCAAAGCTTCAGCAACCGAGCATGTGTCAATTTGTTTCATCGCAATGCATTCGGGATATCGACTAGCACAATCAACCAACATTAGAATGTACCTAAGTCCTCGTTCCAAGCATATTAACGGACCAATCAAGTCGACTACACATCTTTTGAACACCGTATCAATGATAGGCATCTTTATCAGCGGTACCTTTCTCACTCTTCCTTTTGGTACTGTCCTTTGACAGATATCGCACGACCAGCAATATCTGGCGATTTCACTGTAACATCCTGGCCTGAAGAATTGAGTCAAGATTCGCTCTTGAGTCTTGTGAATTCCTAAATGTCCTCCCAGGATGGAACTGTGTGCAATCTCCATTACTCTTATTCGTAAACAACTTGGAACCATCAGCTGTTTGACCTCGCTGCCACGGATGTGATGATCCGATCGTAATATTCGATACAGTAATCCGCGTTCCACTGTAAAACGTACGTTGCGCTCCTCTGCCCCTCCTAGTGTCTTTCCTTGTTTGGCATATTCCCAAAACTTCTTCAAAGCTGTATCCTCCTCTTGGGCTTTCTTCAAAAAGTCTACTGTCATTTCACTTGCTTGAAATTCCGGAACAAGTAAAGGTTTCATTAGCTCTTTCCCTTTTTCTTTCATGCCACGCGTTTCTACAGCCGCCCCCACATTACTATGCTCTTCAGCCTTTTTAGCGTCCTTTGTCTTTACTTCCTGTTCCTGTCTTTCCATCTCTCTATCTTCTTCTTTAGGCACTAGCCTTGCTCCCGGTACGTTTCCTATGAGGAGATCATACAAAGTCTCTTTCATGCACAGCGCCTTCACCTTCCCTGTAAAATATGTCGATTTGACATCTATCATAGCCGTTGGCACTTTACGCATAGTCTTGTCAATCAGTATGCAGTATTCGTACTCCCCTGTCATCTGATCACCGTCCACCAGGCGTCTAGCAACCACCACTGATGAGCATCCGGTGTCACGAAGCACACTAACCTTCTTATCTCCAACATAACGTACGTTGTGGTCATATCGAATTCCGACTTCTTCGTCCTACAGTCCTCGGCAATCACGTGTGCTTTACAGCCACACTTTAACTCTACCTCCTCATAATTGGCCAAGTTTTCCAACGCCTGACACGTATTTCCGCATATATCTGATTCCCCATATCTTGTGTGATTGTTACTAGTCGTATTCGTTGGTTCCTTTGTCCTTTCAGTATCAGGATCCAACTCTCTACTTTGCTGCATTTCATCCATCGTCGATTTTCTGTTCCTCATGGCTCCTCTGTTTCTAGTGCTCCAGGAACTCTGTAGTCCGGCCGCTTTCTGGATTGAATTCGGTCGAAACTTGCAGTTTAGAAATAAATGGCCGGGTTGATCGCATAGATAGCATCTTCTATCCTTTGACCATCTCTGCTTTTGATATCATTCGATCTGTCTTTCGTTTCCTTTATTTGAATCTGTCCTGAAGAATTTTCTCTCCAACTTTCGAGTAGCTTCCCCTTCTGCTGGATATACTGGTTTTGATTTCTCCTGATCAGCTTCCGTGTTCTGTTCTGCCAATTTGGCCAGTTCCTGCAAATCTTTTGGCGCCCTCTCTCTCAAAAATATGGCCAGCTCCCGACTAACCACTGCCAGGTACTGTTCCTTGACCAGCAGACTTTTTAAACCCTCAAAGTCCTGCGAAGTTTTGGCTAGTTCCACCCATCTCATCAAATAACTATCAAGTCTTGTAATGAATTGCAAAGGCGCCTCGCGATTTTCAGGTTTACACTTGTAGAATCGCTTGCGAAAACCCTCCTCAGTCATCTGCTATCTCTTGAGTAGAGCATCCTTCAAGGCACTATAATCATCGTACAACTCAGGCGGAAGACGCGAATATACTTCTAAGGCTCGTCCTTTCAACAGAGCTGCTAAATAGACTGCCCATTCTTGTCGTCCCCACCCTCTAATAGCTGCATATTTTTCAAATCTTCGCAAGTATGCATCCATGTCGTCTTTTCCATCCTCAAATGGCGGCAACTTGGGTCCTTTACGAGCATTAATTGTCCTTCCGGAGGTATGCTCGTTTTCTTCATGATCCTCTTCCTCCGAATTACCTAATACACTACCGCCCTGGCTGCTACCAGTCGGTTTGGCTGTTCCAAGCTCGATCATAAGTTTCTGCAACTCCATAGCCTGTTCATGCTGCTGTTTTGCAATTCTAATGCCTGAGCATGCGCTTCTGCCTTAGCCTTTATCTCCAATTCCATCTTCCGTTGCTCAAAGTCCAATTTGCTTAACTCCGATGCTTGCTCCTCACCTTCCAACCGCTTCTGCAACTCGAGCTTTTGCTTTTCTCGCGTTGTAGCTTCCGCTTCCGACTGCTTTACCAATTCTAATTTCTTCAATTCCCTTTCGGCCCTCCTTTCCTCTCTTTCGTAATTTTTCTCCTGACGTTTCTCCTCTTCAGCCTTGCAGTTCTGCACATAGTCTAGAAGTTCAGCTCCCTTCAATCCACTTCTCTCTGCAAGGACTATCCACTCCTCCATTTTGAAGGCTCCCCGCAATCCTGTTTATCCCTATATACTCCACAGAAGCTGGCTTTTAAAGAAAACAGGTAAACCAACTTACGCAACAGATATGTGATCACTTTCTATAGCCTACGTCGAATTTCTATTGCTGTTCAACCCTATATTTATATCCCGTCTACTTTAGGTCTTCCTATCTGTATACCTACATCGACTAGGCTAAATACTAAACCTACCTTCTGACAAACGGTATACCCGCTTAAGATATTGCAGCAATGACAACTATATTACCATCTCCCACCAGATTACCACTCCACTCGAAACAAACTAACCAATCCCACCGCTGCCACCAAATTGTCACGAGTTGTTTTACAATTGGTTAGTTATGCCTCGTCAGTTATGGCGAGGAGTTTCGAGACAAAGCAGATCTAGTTTGGTAAGGTTATAAGCAATTCTTTCTGTTTTAAAATCACACATTTAATCTTTCTCTGTCTGAGAAACAAAAGGAAACAAAACAAAATAACAATTTAACCAGAAGGTTCTATGCGTTCGCGTCTCTGAGTTACTCTATTTAAGCCTACTACATTTGTTCCCCTGGGTCGATGACCGTTTTCCCTTCCCAGGTCTTCCCCCTTCCCCAGCAATATCCGGTACTCACAGTTCGTAGACCATTGTCTTACCGCCGGGAAGCCAACTCATGTGGAAAACGTCAAGCAACCTGAACCGTTCGCAGACAGACCGCATTCCATCGTAGTAGCCTGGTTGCTTTCGGAGACCAACAGCGTGCTGCCGTCGTCGTAGCCCTGTTGCGTTCGGAGACCAACAGCGTGCTACCGTCGTCGTAGCCCTGTTGCGTTCGGAAACCAACAGCGTTCTTCCGACGTCGTAGCCCTGTTGCGTTCAGCGACCAACAGCGTGCTGCCGTCGTCGTAGCCCTGTTGCGTTCAGCGACCAACAGCGTGCTCCTGTCGCCGTATATCTGTTGCGTTCGAATTCTCGACTCCTTCTGCCACGAATCACCGACCTCTCCTTTCCACGTTTCATTCGTTGCCCATCCCTCTGGACCCCACGGTCACCGATTGTCATCGACCCTCTATATATATATATATCACAGAGCTAGATTCTGTGTGTATCTATATATCTATGATCTTATGTCAGACTATCTATTCATATCTGTTCCACGGTCTAGTTTCTAAGTCCCTACCCTAGTCTGTGAAGAGTTTATATCAATAGTTAGGCAGACAGACAGTTAGACTGACAGTATGGACTGACAGAGAGTTAGGAACGGTAGCAAGCAGTTAGCGACGTCAGCAATTGTAATTGTAATTGTAATTGTAATTGTAATCGAGGATTTATATAGCGCCACTCATAAACAGAGGCGCTCCCGACCCGTGTCAGTGTCTTCACTGACAAAGAGAAATGTTTTCAGGCGCTTGTGAGACTGGGCAGGAGACAGAGAGAGGAGGACAAGCCTAAAGCCCTGAGGGAGGCTGTTCCAACTGGAAGGACCCACAACCGCAAAACAACGGGACTGGGCAGTAGCAGTGCGCATCCAAGGGACTAACAAGAGGCCACGGGCAGATGACCGGAGAGAGGCCCGACCAGGCAAACTGGAAACTGGGGTGCAGTAAGCCCTGAGATACAGCGGAGCTGAGCCAACAAGACAGTTACGCATGAGGGAAAGGACCTTAAATTGAATGCGTTGGTGAATGGGAAGCCAGTGAAGGGAGTCCCGGATGTAGGAAGAGATATGGGCAAACTTCATGATGCCCCCTATAAGGCGAGCAGCAGCATTAAGGATGGACTGAAGTTTAGATGTGTTAGTAGAGGACAGGCCAATATAGACAGCATTTCCGTAGTCAATCCTAGTGCAGATCAGAGCATGAACCAAGGTCACAATCGCATGCAGCGGAAGAGACTGGCGAATGGCACGAAGTTGGCGTAAATAGTAAAAAGCACGAGCGAGAGACACTATTGACATGATCAGATAGAGAAAGAGTAGGATCTAGGACAAATCCAAGATCACGGACAGCGGAGGAGAAGTACACATTGGGAAACCTGAGGCGCAGAGAGTCAGCATCAATCCTGGCAAGCTGGACACGATTGCCAAGCCAAATGTACTTGGTTTTATCATAGTTAAGACGAAGGCGATTTGAGGACAACCAGAGATCAAGAGCAGAGGAAGCCTCCAGGATGCGTTCAACCATAAGAGCAGCTGAGTTGGCTGGACCATGGAGGTATGCCTGTGTGTCATCAGCGTATTGGTGAGACAAAACACCCATTGGACCAAGAACCCCAGCTAGATCCGAGGTATACAAAATGAACAGAAGGGGGGCGAGGACAGAGCCCTGAGGTAGTCCATACGGGATGTGGGTCCAAGGGGAGCGGGTAGGTCCAAAAACAACAGAAACAGAGCGATCAGTAAGGAATGAGCGAAACCAAAGAAGAGCAGAGTCAGCAATGCCAAAAGATTTAGAGCACGTCAGCAATTGTCGCCCAGAGCCGGCGTGGATTTCCCTTTTCACGATCAATTAACGATTCCCAATATGGAGTCTCCTTTATCCGGAACTCACGGTACATATCCCGAAGGTTATTAATCCAAATAAGCCGGTCAGAGGGGGCATATGTACGGCGATATCTACGCTCAAGACGTCTAACGTTCCGTCGTAGTGTACGGCAGTGATGGTCAAGAGGATGGTATGGTCTACAGTATCAAAGGCAGCGCTGATATCATAAAGAGCAAGTAAAGTGACCTGGCCACGATCAAAGGCATGAAATACTTCAGCTAGAAGGCGCAGTATAAGCGATTCTGTCGAGTAGAATTTCCTGAACCCAGACTGAAGAGTAGGCATAAAAGAGTTAGAGTCAAGGTAATAGATCAGTTGACAAGAGACACATTTTTCCAGAAGCTTTGAAAGAAAAGAGAGGTTTGAGATAGGACGATAGTTTGAAGGAGAGTTAGGATCAAGGCCTTGGCGCTTAATGGAAGGGAAAACCACAGCCCTTTTGTGCAGTGTCGGGACATAACCTTGAGCTAGAGAAGAATTACACAGTAAAGCCAAAAATGGAGTCAATTCATCTACAAAGTCCTTAACTAGAAATGGAGGAAGCAGGTCTAGTTCACACGACTTCGAGGAAGAATCCAGTATCAGCTGACGGATTACAGATGGCTCAAGTGGTTTCCATGACGAGAGGGTAGCTTTAGTAGAAGTGAAGGAAGGAGGTGGTGCATTTTCCGTTGATTTGCGAGTAGAATCTATCTGATAAAGTTTAGGTAATCGTCCGCCGTGAAAGGAGTCTGAGAGGGAGAGCAGGAGACAGTAGAACGACCGAGCACGTCAGCAATTGTCGCCCAGAGCCGGCGTGGATTTCCCTTTTCACGATCAATTAACGATTCCCAATATGGAGTCTCCTTTATCCGGAACTCACGGTACATATCCCGAAGGTTATTAATCCAAATAAGCCGGTCAGAGGGGGCATATGTACGGCGATATCTACGCTCAAGACGTCTAACGTTCCGTCGTAGTGTACGGCAGTGATGGTCAAGCCACGGCTGTAGCGGTCTGGCGCGAGTTCGATGTTGACGTAACGGAAGGAGGGCATCGATGAGAGGTTGTATCGTCGAGTCATAGAGGGCGAAGAGGTCGTCAGTCGAATGGTCTGCTAGAGTCGAGAGGTCACCACAGAGAGGGCTGCTAAGGAGGCCAGCACGGAAGGCCTGCTGGTCAAGGTGCCTCCAACCACGAGAGATCCGGAGGGAGAAGGTAGGCTGGGCGCAGAGGAGTGGCACTGTGAAGCGAAGGAGACTATGATCAGAGATAGACGGGGGTTCAATGAATAGGTCAGAAATTTGGCAGTCATCACGCGTGATAACCACATCCAGCCAACCACCAAGGACATGAGTTGGTGCAGCGACATGCTGGGTAAGTCCAAACTGCGATAGAAGATCCATAAAGTGAATAGTGTCTGGAGAGGAGGAGTTCTCTAGATGAATATTAAGGTCTCCTGTAATAAGTAGCTGAGAGTTGAATGTGGAAAAGATCTCAAGGAGGGAAGAGAGCTCAGAGAAGAAAGTCGACGTAAGCGGTGCAGAGCCTGGACGGTAAAGAGCAAGAACGGTGAGAGGTCATCTAGATGTAGCGCAGGAAAGAGCGAGTAGTTCGAAGGTAGTCGTCTCGAATGGAGCAGGGATCTTTTTGATGCGAAGATGATCACGAAAGTGAACAACGATGCCGCCATAATTTTGTTCCAGTGGATCCTGTGAGGGACTGACTGGACGAGGAGCATCCATAGACGAATATCCAGGCGGAGCAGATCGAAGCACCGAGACGTCAGAGGCGGTAGAATGCCACGACTCTGTCATCACAACGATGTCCAATGAATGTAGAGAGATTAAGTTTGATATTTCCATGTACTTCTTTCTTAAGGAATGGGCATTTAGTGAACCAATCCTCAATCCTTCATGGCTGCTTTGTGTCAGACGTAACGGCGGAGAGGGCAGCGATGGCGATCCAGATGGTAACTGAGTCGATTCGGATGATGAAGACAGTGGTGATGATCCAGATGGTATGTGAGTCAAATCGGATGATGATGAAAGAGCCCCTATGGGGCCAGTCTTAGAATTCCGTGGGAGTAACGGCGAGGCGAAGATAGGCAACGCCGACTCCAGGCGAGCGGCTAGTGGAGGTGAATCATACCTCTGCCAAGCAGGGCGCCACAAGTGTAGAGAAAATAAATGTAATAGCAGATAGGAACATAGGTACAAGGTCAGGTAGAGAGCAAGATAAGTGGTCACCTAATGGTAGGTACTGAGATTGAGAGATACTCAGTGGGCAGCCTTAGTTAGGATCGTGTTAGCGGAGATTTAAGATTAGAGTAGCGCTCAGCCAATGAGGGTGAAGCGTAGGTTAGGATCAGGCGTGGTAGTAGTAGGAGCTTTGGCTCAGGTACGAGGAAGGCAGGGTCTAGCCGGCCAGAGATGGAAAGACAAGACTTAAGATGGTCATCTAGAAGACACGTAGCCAGGGGAGACGCTATGGGCTAAGAGGACTAGCAGGCGAGCATCTGAGTAAGGGAAGATAATTTTAGGATAGAGAGGCTCCTCTGAGGAATACCGATAGGCCCGAGGCTGAGGAAGTTTTGAGATATAGGCGAAGATTGGGAGTTCAGTTAAGCAGTTCAGTTCTGGCAGTCCTCGCGGTGAGACGCTCGCGAGAATGCACAATATTCAGGGCGAGAACTGACTCAGACAGACGTTGAAGAATAATGTCTAATACTAAGTAGAAACTACATCGGTTGTCTCGTGTAGAATAGAGTATCTATTCGTTGTTAGCTACGTCGTAATCGTCTCTGTAGTATAGCTCGATGACTCTGTACGCATTCGTAAGAGTATAGGCTGCTCGTTGAAGTGACAGTTTGAAGACATTGACAGTAAACGAGAAAAGGAACATTCGTGTCCAGTGTTGGTCGGTAGTCATGTCAGTCACAACTAGACGACAATGAACTATCCCATATATGTATGCATGTGTGTATGTTTGTATGTATGATATGTTTATGTATGTATGCATGTGTTTATAGATGTGTGCATGCAGACATTCACTCTCAGCACATGCAAAAGAATAACGTTAGCAAATACAATACAATATTAATGTAATTTTGCATGTATATTGCTCTTCTTGGAAAGTTCAGAACTGCTTATTTAAGCCGGGCAACCATAAACAGACTTGAAGAGGTAAGTTTTCAGTTTAGAGCGAAAGAAAGTCTATGTTAAAGAGTTTCGAAAATGAGGAGGTAGAGAGTTCCAGATGCAAGGACCAGCAACTGTGAATGAATGCCAGCCAAAGGCGAGACGTGGGCTTAGGGCAACATACTGTTAGTATAAGGAAACTTGCAATAATAGGGCCTATATGATACTTTCTGTAAACAAAATATACAGAGGATAAATATATTGCATTCGTATGCAGAACAGCAGCGCTTTCGAGTGGTTTTAATATCAAGTTCAAGGACAGATGCATGCATACATTGATAGTTAATGCACATCTAATGTATGAGATGTGATCTTGTGATGAGCATGGGAAAATGTACGATTAAAATGCATTTTTCTCTGGGATTACCCATAGGCAGAAGGGAAATGTATGTAGAAAATCTTTCTATGGGAGTTTGTCTGAAGCGAGTGAAGTCTTATGAGATGGTTCAATGTTTGTTGAACAATGGAATTCAAAAATGGACCTACAGGTTATAAGAACCAGATAAGGTACTCTCTTATGTGTACTAACCAAGTGGTTTCCATGCAATTATCCAAAATCGTATTGGAACCGAGTGAACTACAGGAAGTTCTAAATCGTTCATGCATTTCTAAACGTTATTGAAAATTTAATTTCTGCACTCGTCTGTATGTTAGAGATGCCTATCTCCTCTGATCCACAAGCGCTCTATAATCTATTCCGTTTGAACGAGGGTTCTCCTTGTTGGGTCGGCAGTAGCGCTGCCGACCTAACCCTAACCCTAACCCTAACCCCTAACCCTAACCCTAACCCTCTGTCCTAATTACTGCTGATTGATCACTCCAATTTCGCGCAATACGATTGGCTATAACGAGACGGTCGACACCTCACACCGCGTGACATCATCCGTAACATCACCAATTTCGGAAATTATTTTAAGCAACAATTTCGGCGAAGATGAGCAAGTCGAATAATAATGTACAGTTGAGCACGTATCTGTCATAAAAATTAAGCGACTCGTTTGATGTCGATGTAGTCATAATGGGAAACCGTCGGACTGTGGACAAAATTTAATGCAAGTCCTACAGAAAGCACGCCGATAAAATTCGAATCGATTGCCGGGGTGAAGGGTCAAGCTAAAAATTAGTGTTCAACGTATGCCGAAGGCTCAACCAACATTGGAGAAATAAGCCGTCACACATCATCTTACCTGTACGTCAATGGTAGTTTTCTAATGAATGTTCAATCATTCATTCATTCTGAGAATTTATATAGCGCCTCTTCAAGATACCTACTCAGATAACGGAACTGAAGTGAGATAGGCCTACAAGATGAGTGCTCTATACAGCGATACGAAAAAGTGCGAATACGACACCAAATACGCTGTACACAAGAGCTCCCGAGGTCGACCGCATATCGTTCGCCTACTCGAGCCAGCGCGATCGATTTTCAACCCGCCTACTATTTTCAAATCAGACGCACTGATCATTACGCGATAATGCCTACAGACACAGCAGCTATTATATGTTGGGTCTGCTCATTAATATCTCACCAGTTTTGATTGTCTTCGCTGAGTTCCCTTCTAAACACGTCTCTCTCTCTCGCTCTTTCTCTCTTTCTCTCCCTCTCCCTCTCCCCTCTCTCCATCTCCCTCCCTTCTTCCCTCTCTTGCTCTTTCCTCTCTCCCTCTCTCCCTCTCTCCCTCTCTCCCTCTCTCCCTCTCTCCCTCCCTCATTAAGAAAGTGAAACTCTCCCCTCTCTCATTCTCCCTCCCTCCGTCCCTCCGTCCCTCCGTCCGAATTTCTCTGTGTCCTCAGGATCGTGCCAGATTACCGAACAAAACTTTATTTAATTTCGTGTTTTAATATGGGTGATTACACACATAATTGCTTCTGCATAAATAGTGCTTTTATTTCTCTGAGTTGTGTGTTTCAGTGTATTTTTCTGTGGAATCACTTGAACTCGGGCTTGGACTCGATCTTTATAGTTACTCGGAATCGAACACCTCAAGACTCGGACTCGACTCGATCGGCTTAGATCTTGGACTCCGACTCGACTACATCACTGGTAATCGTTATAATATAGAGACACGCACTGCACAAAATAACTAAATTTGATCAAATGCGCCACTACTAGGGCCTACTGGGTTAATTCACAAATTCAAAATCCGGGGCGAACATAGGCGTATTAGTCCTAAGGCCCTAGGCCCTAGAGCATTTTACGTTCTCATGTTTGTCGATATCGCACTTTTAATTTTTTTACGAATATAGGCATTTTCGCTAGTGTTATTTTCGTTATAGTTATAGTAATTGTTAATGATATTTTTTGGTTACAGTGATAATTATCAAAATTATTTTATTTATTTTTTATTCCTAACGACCATTTTCGTTAACGGTATTGTTAATGAGAATCACACTCCGATGATCTATCGGTAGCACGCTTTGCATGTACTTTAGAAATTAGATTCAAACCTGCTTATTAATTCGTGTAAGCAGGCAGGGAGTGCGACAGACACAGAGGTAGGCCTACTATAGGCTACTATAGACACGGAGAGGAACGCCGAGGATGAAGAGAGGGATGGAGAGAGGGACTTAGTAGCGGGCTCTATCCGTGTCTCTGTTCGTTTGATCAAAATCTGTAATTTGCAATTATAATTGCAAGTGTAATTTAAAAAAATTACTTAGCGCCTCTGTTGTTTATTTTACCAACGTTCCAGTTTTGGACACATCAATTATAGTGCTATAAAAGAATATACTGTCTTGGTAAGTTTATTATCTTTGGACTGCAAATGAAAGATACTGTCTTGGTAAGTTTATTATCTTTGGACTGCAAATGAAAGAACTAGGAATGAAGAATATAAACAATGTCTATTTTGTGATTAACTTTATTTTTATGCTAGTGTTGCTTGACTTTTACGAATTTTGAGATTTATCAGCAAAAATTTAGCGGCGAACATGTACAATCGGGGGTGCCTAACCCTAGCCCTGAATTTTAAAATCCAGCTTCCACTCGCAGGTATAGCTTCTTTAGTCGCACAAATACATAGGCTACCGTAAGCCCTAACCGACCCTCCACGACGCATACCCTGTCCTCAACCGACCCTCACGATTGAAAGACATCCACCCAGATAGTACATGAGCACCCCGATTGTACATGTTCGCTAATTTAGCAAGTTTGAAAAGTATTTGCGTCATCATCTAACAGGTAAGACATATTTGTATTTGTTTAATTGATACCCATAATCAGTGATGAAAATCCCAATTACCTAATATTGGGTCAAACTCTAGTTTCAGAGCATGTTCCATTTTTGGAACGTTCGTGCATTCTTATTTGCATTGCCATATATCAGTGGTAAACTAGTAGCAAGAAAACACAATCACCTCATATGGCAATGCAAATAAGAATGGGTAAAGTTCGGACTAGCCTGTGCGACAAAAGGTCTTTTAGTTAAAATGTTGCTACAATGTTATATGTTCATTATATTGTTGTGACGATGAAATTCCAGCGAACAAAGAGAGAGGTTTCGGAGAGGCGGAACGACGATGAAGTTCCAGCGAATGAAGAGCGAGGCTTCAGAGTGTCCAAACGACAATGAAGCTCCAGCGTCGCAGCAAGGCTGTAGCCAACAAGCAAGGTTAAAGGGAGGCTGAACGATGATGAAGCTTCAGTGAACGAAGAGCGAAGCTTCAGAGGGGCTGAACGACGATGAGCGAGTCTTCAACGTTCGAGTTTCCAGCGTTAGTTCTTTTCCTTTTTTTCGTTTTTGTTGTTTTTTAGAAAGAAAGACAGAGTTTAAAGACGTCTTATGACAGCAAAGGTCTTTGATGTCTTCCTTTCGTTGCCGATTATGTGGCCGAAGGGTGCACACAGTTTTCTTTCTCGGAGGTGATAAACCCATGTAATGCAATCAAGGGGAAATGTTTCCAAAGCAAGAAAGAGTTGCATTTGAGCACACTTGCGATGGCAGAATTTGTGCTGTTAGGTGGGCAGACAACAACGTAGTCTGTAATGTGTCAGTAACTTGATACGGTAAGTACTGTGAAAAAGAATTAGTGTCTCGGCCACTCATGATAAACAACTCTACTGCAGCATGGGATGGATCGATCTAATGGATCGGCCTCTGTGTATCAACCAAGAATCAAGAAGAAAAGTGGTGGTGGAACTTCTTCATCAGTGCCATCAACATGGCAGTAGTTGCTGCAGGTGACTACACTGTCGTGTCTCGGAAGCTCGATAGCTATGACCAATTTGGAGAGCTTGGTCAAAAGCTCGTCTCATTGTCATTTAGGGGACCCACTGCTCCAGTATTGTCGTGTGTATGCTATGATGGCATCGAGCATTACTTCATCTTACAAGTCAGGGTCGTTGCATTTTATGCAGAAAATACACTACCATAGAATGTGCTAAATGTCTCAAGAGTCTTAATGTGAACTGTTATGGAAGTTTTCTTACCTCAAAATATATTGTTTTTCAATCGAATTTGTACTGTTTATTCATGTTGAGCTGCCAAATTTGTAAGAAATGATAGTGGGAATGACCCAACGTTCTATTTTTTTAACACCCTCAAAAATGACCTTAAATTTGAATTATGAATAAAAGCTTCTCATTTATGTTTAAATACCATCAACATACAACTCATACTTAAGTGGCATCTGAAAATTCCAGAATTGTGTGACTTGTATAATTATCATGGTGGTAAAAATAATAAAATATTAAGATTTATTTAAAAAAATATTTTCTTCTGTTGTTGAATTCAGATGAAAAGATCATTTCTTTATCCACAAGATGAAGACAGAGTTGTTGAAGTGTATGTTGCCAACGACAGTTCCCAGGTAAGTCACATTTTCTGCCAATAAAACATTAGCATCCTCTCCACACAATCTTCAAAACTGGATTATTCATGCAATACTTGCAGTCACTCATCGGATTATGGTTCATCTGTGCTCTTCTTTCTGCATATGTACTAGGGTGTTCCAAAAAATTTCTTAAGGGTCAAAGCCTGGTCATTTGAAGTTAGAACCCATCATTGCAGTGCATCTATTGAAAAACTAATGTGTTGAAAATTTGAACCAATTTAAACCATATTATTATTATTATTATTATTATTAATGAGCTTTTATATAGCGCCCCTTCAAGGTTATCTACTCAGGAGCGCTCCTAGTCCAACCACGGCTAAAGAGAGTAGTTTTTAAGTTTGCAAGAAACAAGGTAGAGTGAGTCATAGGGACCAGGCGAAGTGCAACAGGAAGGCCATTCCAGGTTGCAGGTCCAGCGACCGAAAAAGAACGTCGCTGCATAATGGCTGTCCGCGTGCGGGGGACCAATAGCTCGGCCTGGTCAGCCGAGCGAAGAGCAGATCTCCGCAAGACCCCCGAGGTAGAGCGACACATATGTAGGGGTTGCACAAGTAAAAAAAAATATGTTATGCATATTTTAAAATCCCCACTTCACATTGATGGCAAATAAACATTGGTAAAAACATGACAATATATTCACAGTTTCAGCATTTAAACTCTGGTTAAATAGCATTTGTGTATATGCAAAATGCAAATTTTAGACCGAAAATAACGTCAGAAATGTTTTCATTTGTTGTCATTGAGATACGGTCATTTCCGCACTGGCAGCGGCACTATCGAAACCTGCCAGCAATGTCTTCTTCTACGAGTCAGGAAATTGATGGCAATGCGCTGCATTAACAACATGAATCAAATACTGTTTATGATCTTCATCATTTGTCAGGACTGAATTGTAATCCTGGATTAGCTTTACACCTCTCTTTGCTATGTCGTTGACTACTTTGAGTGCCATCACGACTTCCTGTGACTCAAGATAATCCTCATTAGTGCCAGGATGTAACGTTAGAAATGTGGCCTGTTAATATCAACAGATGTCGACTTTGCAAGCTGGTCCTCCAATCCATGCTGCTGACACAAATTGTTTACCATTCTGTCTTTCTCAGGAAACTCGTTGTTTCAATCAAAGAAGGCCAATCCTACTGTGACCTCACTCAGGTACTACAGATTTCTTTGGAATGCTGTAGTGGTGGCCTGAAGGATTTCTTCGTCTTTGTATTCAGTCAGTTGTTGAAGAAAACGATGACCATTTGCAGAAGCCGAGACAGGACATGGAGCTCGAAACCATGCCTGGACATACACATCACATATGAATAGAAGGAAATTTGAAGATACCCCTTTCTTCAACTGGCTTCAGTCTGAATTGAGATCGAAACATCCACATCTTAATGAATATATTATTCCCGCCCTGCAACAAGCCTGGTGAAAAGCTCCAGGTGCTATAAAGCTCCACCAAGAAAGTAAATTAGTAGGCCTACTGATTCAATGAGCTCCTTGTAGTCATCTATTTGGTAAGTGGCCTTCAGCTTTGTTTCAGCAAAAGCAATAACTGCTGTCTCAAATCTATTCTAGTTAATTCAACATCAGTGGTCACGAAAACGGTGAAATACTAGAAATCTGGACCATTGGAGGAAGCAATTTTCACGACACTGAATACCTTTCCAACAACGATTTCCATCACGTGGTGATGACATGCTAGATGAAGTAAGTTCTGACCAAGTCCTTTTTCTATCAGAGTGCATGCGCCAGTTTTCTGTCCAGTATTGCTCAATGTGGTGTCAAAGCCAATCCCTTAATCTTCGTTCTCAGGTTCCAGTCATCAAGACATCGGATCACGGCACTTACCTGAGCTTCTCCGGTGCCTCAATTAATCTTTGGGACACCAAGAAGTTACTCTATTCCAATACCAGACACAATAACAGGCAGCCGATCTACCGTCTAGTGATGTCGGGCAACAGCTTACCGTCCCAATGATCAACCAGTGCACGATCTGGAGATAATTCAGTTTTCATCTGGCAAGCTCTTCTCGATTATAGGCTTAATCTTTGGGCTCGGCGAATAGAACTGTGACTCATAGGCATGCCCTGAACTTCGTGGCCTCGAGTTTGAGCAGTAGCAGCCATTAGATGTGGTGCTTCCCTGTCAGTGACTTTAGTTCGATCCAAAGTTCCAGCTACCTGCCTAGTCACAAAAGGGTCTCTTGCTTAGCTTATCAGATGGTTGTTCTAATTTCATTCTCTTTGATGGATTACCACAATATGAGTCACTGTCTTCCTCAAAATGTGTCATTATTACTGCAGCTTGACTCCAGATCTGCTGTGCTTGTTAGAAGTTCCATATCATTCTTTGATTTCTCAAGCTGCTCTTCTGCAGCTTTGGCTTAAAAAAATTTCTTTTACATTTATGAATCAAAACTCCTCTCCTGCCATATAACCCTTCGACCTTCTCTCTGAGCAACTAAGAAAGTCCAGTTAATTAAAGTAAGCACTAAGCACATAAAACAGGGTGAACACATGCAAGAAGAATTAAGTATACAGAATTTCGAATAGCAGGGTGCATGAAACTTTGAGTCCCTTGTGCAATCCCTAAATATTCTCAGATTTGGATGAAATTGCACCTGAATTTTTTTGGCATAGTGGACTGAATTGGCACCTTCTAAGTGAAACTTTATTTTTTGCCATGCAGTCGTGGACCACCCTAATGTTTACTTTGTGTTTACCGCATAAAAGCTGTTAAAAGTCTAGATATCCTCTTGCACATCCGATGCACTCACAAACACTGCAACTCTTGCAATCTCTGCGCAAGTCTTTTATTGGGAACTGGAAACTCCTTTTCCGCAAAACCCATCTTGATTCCTCATTTTCCTTTAACTTCTTTTGCCAACTCAGTTCTGAATACCATTCACCAGAGTCTACATCTCTGATCTTTGGATGTTGACTCGGAGTTGAATTTGATCATTATCTGCCATATTTGAGTTTGTTTTGACCTGGCGCCTGTAAATAAGTTGGTTCCTGTGATTTTGATTTCTGTGGGTACTGTAGAAATATCAAGATTACTGCTACTCGCATATTGTTTGTGTTTATGAGGCCATAAAGATTGCAGCTGAGACACAGAACTCTACCCAATTGAAAACAGCAATATGTAATTCTCATCCTTTAATCTCTATTGAACTGAGATTAAGTTGACTTGAGGATGCTCCTAAAAATTACGTACTAGTTGTTTTGTTGGTGGCAAACTAAACAGTTTTTTTTTAAAAACACTTTAATGATGGAAGTGTACTTAAAGTGACTGTGAGACTATTGCATGTGACTATATGAAAATGCATTTTGTTACATTACTATTATTATTATTATTGAAACAGTTTTATATAGCACCCATTCAAGATGCCTGCTCAGGAGCACTCCCAGCCCAACCATGATCAAACGAGGAGAGTAAGAAATAAGGTTAAATGACCAGTCAGTACTTGGTGGATTTTGGTATGGTACATGGTGATCAATAAATAATCTGAATATGAATGTGTTAATTTGCTCAACCGATTTGTAGCTGAGATACAAGCAAGCAAACACAGCTGACTAAAATTTTTATTTGAATCACTCAACCACTTTGCTTCTTGTGTTTTGCTTCCAGTGCAGAGAGTGGTCAAGTGTAACTGTCCATGATGTTCATCACCGAACGAAAGACATTGTTAAATCGTTTCTTTAGTGAGTGATCTAACAGCGGCTATCATTCTGATAAACCTAATAGATATCGTTTTTAGAAGGAGTCTAATAGCTATGATTCTGATGAGTATTAAAATTATTTTGATCTTGTGTTTTCCTTCGAAACTGGTATCATTGTGATAAATAGTCTTGGTTTTTTCAACCGCTCTTCTCTTTTACACTCGCGGTTTTGTATGTTGCAGCTCATCTCTACGAAATTGAGGCTATCTGCACCGTTATCAAGACTTGAATGTTAATTATTGGTCTACGAATTGCTTTGGATTTTTTAAATTAAGTTTTTAATGTTATCAGTTAGAACACATAATTTATACTCTCCGCTATCAATGTATCTTTCATCTGTTATAAGTTAAGTTTCATTTGGAACATATGGTTCCATTTTTGGTTTAGTAATGTCGCCTTCTATCACGGTGTCGTTAGAAAAACAACCCTCAGATGGATGTGTTCAAACCAGTTTCCAGATCTATTGTTTCTGTAGGTTTTAAAGTTATTGGTCAAAGTTAATGTCTTTTAGTAAGTTACCATTGCATTTGTAATGTAAAGTCTCGCTCTCTCCCGGGGATACTTGCGACGTGCTTTTGAAGAAGCCATCATACTCAGAATGGAATAGAAAAGAATAGAGTTTTCTTATATAGACATGGAACATGGCTATCTTGGTGCAAATTCGTCTGTTATAAGTAACAGCCATCTACATGTGTACTTAAGCACTTTTGGGTCTTGAAGGGCGCCACTTAATACCATATTTATATCACATTACATTACAGGGTCTCTGTAATCTGCCAGCAGTAACAAGTACGACCTTGGCAAGCGAAATGGGACAAAGTTGTGGTCTACAGCATGACGAATATTTGGCAACTGCGATGGCTCCTACGCGAACAACCACTGCATCATGCATTCATCTACAAAGTCAGTTCATCGTTGTCGTTACTGTAAATATTAAATTAGTATATAGTTATTTAAACTCTGATCTAATCTACCTAAAATAACCTGATCTAATCCAGTCCATTCTAAACAAATCTTGTGTTAGTATCTATTGATGAGCCAGTGAGTTAAATTTTGGCTGTGCATTGAGGACTTACAAAACGTGTTTTTCTGTTTCATTGCTATTGAAAGCAGTTGTGTTATAAAAAGCGTACAAAAATGTCATTTTCTTATAGTAATTGATAATTACCAGCGTTGGATCTCTTTGTATTGCTCTTGTTATGATGATGTCTAAGTTAAGGTCCGGGCGTTAACGCTGCGTTCTCTAACCCGCCTTAGATGCCCACTTCAGACAGTAACGACAATAATGATGATGATGATGATGCTGACGGTTATGACAATGTGGATGGTGATGATGGTGGTGGGGTGTTATGGTGATGAAGATCATGACAAGGGCCAGTGCTTTGCAAAATTGTCGTTTATTTTTCAGTTTATGCAGGTACCAAATTATACTGCTTGGTAACAGAGACATGTACTCACAAGCAACTCACCCAGAGTGGTTACACATTCGTTCAACTCGTGTGAATCTGCAGTCTGTCAATTACGACTTTTTGCGCAAACAGAAAAGACCATTGTCACTCACTTATCTGTCATTTCCGTCTGCAGTTAATTATTTAAAATGATTGTTCACTTTGTTTCAGTTCTGATGGGCCGCCTACGAAATGGTCTTCATGCTCTCTGACCCAATTTACTACTCCTTCAGCCAGGGACTTGATATTTGCCTTTACAATATTCCACCGACCAGGGGCGTCTATCCCCCCCCCTAAGTCATTGGAGCAACATCCCTTTCCCCCCTCTTTTCCCCCTCCCTGTTCCTTTCCCCCCCTAAAATGGTGGCACACACATTGACAGATCTTCCCCCCCTATTTCTTGGATGGAGCATTTGCTCCAAGGTTTCTATGGTGTAGACGCCCCTGCCACCAACCATCTTCCATCCTTCTTCCATGTGTGGAAATGGAATCGTCGAAGATGGAGAACAGTGTGACTGCGGAATAGCACCGAGTAGGGTACGTTTGAAAGGAAAATCATCGGCTTTTCGCTGCCTTTTCTTCTCCTAGTCTCTCCCTTTTTCCTCTTTCATCTAGTTTTATATTTTCATCTTCTGCACATGAGACAATGACGACGGAAGACATTACTGCACTGTGGCTTCCGGTGGACAAACACGGGTGTTGACTACATTGCATGCGCTTTCAAGTAATAGCACGACTAGCACAATCATCATCATCATCATCACCGATGTTGTCTCCGTCGTCATCATCATCATCATCATCATCAGTAGCAGCAACACAGCAGGAACATTGGTTTCTAACACCAGCCATTGGACCATAACGTTAACGCTGTAGCCATTATAAGCTTAATAATAATAATAATAATTGTTGTTATTTTTATTATTAGCATACAATTATTATATAATTGCTATTATTACTATTATTTTTAGTTCTATTTCAAAATGAGGTATCAAATACCGAGGTGCGATGCAAAATCAATCTGACTATGAGAAAATATTATCTTCACTATCTTAAATATCATAATTAGCATAAGTGCTACCATCACCAAATTATTATAATCATCACGACTCCACCGTCAGTACAGTTATCGGTATTAGAACTTGAGAAAATTGAAGAATTTGGTAGTAACTGCTTCCAAAGAACGAGTTGTGGTTGCTTTCTCTAGAGACATCTTGTAAAGAAAGCTTCAATGCCAGACAATTCAAAGCGTTGTATTACTACAAGAACTCTACGTGGGAGTCAACGGGTTTCGCGGGTTCCTCCTCATGCCGTTTAGTCGACTTCGACTACAGAATTAGAGCTCGGGACCCAAGACGCGTGCCAAACGGAGCCAAATGTGGCGACAGACAAGTGAATAGTCTTTTGTTTCTGTGTTTCATCTTTAAATTATTTATTTATTTATTATGTAATTAATCTATTAACTAGCCTGTCCGTTGCCGATGATCAGTTTATATAGGAGCTTACTCGGTATGTGTGGAAATTCTGCTGTTGGTTGCTAAAATTCTGTCCGCTCTTCATGCCCAAATTATTTTCAAATCATGCGGGATATGGCACTTGTTCTGACCGTATTAAACGCACCACTGACCACTAAGGCGTCTGAGACTTCCAACTTAAAGTTATCTCTGTTGTCTATCTTTCTGGTTGGCTGGCTGGCTTGCTGTCTATTTAATCTATATCTATCTATCTATCCATCCCTCATTCTCTCTGTTTTTCTGTTTGTCTATCGCTCTCTGTATGACGTAATCGTAAACTCCAAATTTCTAAAGTGCTACTCTAAAGCTAAGCGTTAAGCACCAGCTTATTCACGAGCGCTGCACCATGCTCGAGGGGTTGCCCAGAGATCGATGTTCATTGGTGGTCCGAGTTCTGTTCATATGTCTGTCTGTATACCTGCATATATCGAGCTATTTATCTGTATGTCTATCCATCTATCTGTGTGGCATCATATTCTAGTACTTACTATTGAACTGTTTGCTTGTTCACAAGATGTGAGTGAATCAGTCACCGTTCCACTGATCATCACGTCGACAACATCGAACATCATCTGTAACAATAGCTCCTAGTACAACAACTACAGCATCAACAACAACAACTGGGAAATCAACAACTACGACGTCAACGATTACTTCAGCAATGACTACAGCAAGTAGTACTGGTACGACTAGTACAACTAGTAATAGAACTTCAGTTACGTCTTCAACCACAGTCCCTTGCAGATCAGCCAAATCCACAACCAATTCAACTTCTAAAAGCTTCAATTATCCCTACAGCCACAAGCCCTACCAAGTCAGCAAGGTATAGAAAAACGCCAGGCTACACGAAAGCAACTTCCGGTTTCCTTACAGTCAATTTGTGGGGCGTGGTGGCTCAGTGGTAAGTTCGGCGACTTGTGACCGGAGGGTTGCAGGTTCGAATCCCACTCTAGCCGCTGCGTACGGACCTTGGGCAAGTCCTTCACTCGCAATTGCTCGTGGCGCTTCGACGTGAAAATTCCGGCACAGTATCAAATGCTGTAGTCGGGAGCGCCTCTGAGTAGTAGTTGACTTCGAGAGACGCTATAGAAATATCCGGAATAAATAAATAAATAAATTCAGACACGTACCAAGGAAACACCTCCAAACAAAGCGACGAACCAAAGCTTTTCCTATACAGTAATTTTAACCGGATTTTATGATGAAAAACCTTAAATTGACCGTTGTAAAAACCATAAATTTTATGGCTATTCGCCTCATTTTACAACTTATTTGTACGGTGGTTTCTGGTGTATTTTTGTGTCTTAATTGTGACTTATTTCACTCATCTAGTTAATTATTTTTAAATGTTTCCCATAAAGATATTAAGTTGGATTTGTCTAAATAAATATAATATTTCGGCAATTAGTTAAAATACGATTTTGTACCGGGTTGCTTTGTGTCAGCTCGATTACCAAGTGAACGAGAATATAATTATATGCATGGTTATCCTAGGCATGACAATATCAGACAGGGCCGTAGCCAGGATTTTGTTTCGGGGGGTGTTTTCTCGTCCTTAAGCAAGCCGACATGCAACCGAGTCAACTGACCAAGGGTTTTGTAGTTAGTAAATGCATTATTTCATTTTTACATTTAATTTGGGGTTGGGGTGTTTAAACACCAAAAACACTCCCCTAGCTACGGCCTTGATATCAGATAATCTTGGCATTACTACCCATGTTAACCGCATTTGCAGTCAGGCACGTCAATCGCTTTATGCGCTGCGTACCCTGGTAGCGCACGGTCTGCGAGGACCATGCTTTTATGACGTGGTGAGAGCCACAACCTTATCCAGGATACGCTATGCCTCACCTGCATGGTGGGGATTTACAACCCAAGGGGACCGTGATAGACTGGATGGGGTCCTACGGCGTCTCATCAGGGGACGCTTCTCCCAGAAGACACCCCTCCATAGAAGAGTACTGCCGCTTGGCCGATTATCGACTCTTCGCCGCAGTACGGAATATTCAGGGACATGTCCTATATGATCTGCTGCCACCTATCAAACGCACAGGCCACTTCCTGCGCCCACGAGCTCACGACCTAGAAATCCCGACCGCTGACGGCTTGTCCAGAAAAACGTTTATCATCAGGATGCTTTATGAAGCTGCTTAGTTTACGCTATGGGTATAAAACAAATTGTGGATTATTTAGACAAATATTAGTAGCTAATACTAACATATTAGTATATTATCTGTATAAACATGTTAACGTTGCGGTACACCAAAATGCGGTTTGCAATTGGTTCCAATAAAGAATATTCTATTCTATGTTACTGTATAACAGTGTATATCTACTATCATATTTTGGTAACGATATTCAAATAAATACTGGCGCGATTATTTCAGACGCTTCCACCAAAGTAGTAATAGTAGGCCTACCAGTGAAACACAATTAGAAAAGTATATTGTGCACGTCTGAAAGTATTGAGCCTCAAACTGTTCTAGAAAATTTATACAGACCGCTAGAGCGCGCTTTCGGCGGTTCAGTAACCTCCTCTGTAGCCTATATATGAGCAGACATATTTTGTTCAGTTAACTCCGCCACTGTTCGTACTCTGACAGTGCCAGTCCCAAGCCTGGATAAAGGAGGAGGGCGACGCTAATCATCTTTGTTGTGACACAGCGTCGCTAAACTGAAACTACTACTACTTCAGTAAATATGTGTCCAGAAACTTTATTAGTTAAGAGACATTGTCTCCGTTTATCTAAATGTCATTATTAAATATTTAAAGTCAGTTCTTTTTTCATATTAAACATGTTAATTATTATTATAAAAGACATCTGGCTTAACTATGAATAGGGACTATAATAAACGCCAGAGCGAATATTAGATGGAGCACAACCCTTTAAGTCTAACACCTGGCTTAAACTTAGATCCACACGTGACCTGGTGGTTCCACTGTGTATTTCCGGTTTAATCAAAATGTGCAGAATAATGAAAATCTACTTCTAGTATTTTATTCAAATATCTTTCTTATTCTTTTACATCGACCCAAGGCAGTGCATATTTTAAGAAATTTAGACTAGGCCTACTTTGACAATATTTTGGAACTTGTCTCTGAAAAACTTTGATGACCTTTTCTTCGGAATTCTCCCGAAAAAGTTGATGACCTTTTTTTTAGGAAGTCATCTCCCAAAAAGTCATCTCCCGAAAACCATTGATGACCTTTTCTTCGGCGGAATTCTTCTCCCGAAAAAGTTGATGACTTTTTTTAAGGACGTCATCTGGTGAAAAAGTCATCTCCCGAAACCACTTCATCACTTTTTTACGAATTCACCTCCAGAAAAAGTTGATGACCTTTTTTTTAGGAAGTCATCTCCCGAAAAAGTCACCTCCCGAAAACAGTTGATGACCTGGTGACCTTTCATGACCGTCTTGGGAATTTACTACTGGGGCAACTCTTAAAACTCTTCCAACATTTTGTCCCACTACTTATACTTTAACCCAGTCTTGTTGTCCTCGAGACCAAGGTCTTGGTCTCGAGTGCACTCGAGTTCGTTTTTAAAAGTCTTGGTCTTGGTCTTGGCCTAGAGGTTCAAGGTCTTGGTCTTGAGGTTCGAGGTCTTGGTCTTGAGGTTCAAAGTCTTGGTCTCGCAAGACCAAGACCAAGACCGGCTGTCAATATGAACAGTCATTTAACAGAACTCGAGAATTCTGTATCAAGCCTGCTGGCATCATACGACCAATATCTATGGATGGGTACAAGTCTTGTTGGTCAGGAAAACCCATTGGCAGCAGCAACAGTTGTGCTGTATCAGACGGTATGGTAAACCATGGGAAGATTTCAAAAGGACTCACTATCTGTACATTTACATCCAGTGCTTGAAAAGCTTCTGTGTGTCTGTCAGCGACTTCAGCACCTGTAGAACGTATTTTTTCTAGGGCTGTTGATTAATCGCAGTTAACGCGCGCGATTAACGCGTTAAATTTTCTGGACGATTAACGCGATTAAATATTTAATCGCGATTAAATTTTAATCGCAAACAGATAGGACTTATTAAAAAACAGAAAATGGACGAACTTCGAAATTCTACATAATGTTAATAACAAATGGACAAAAATTGACAAGTATTTTCTTTAAATTCACTGCTGTTTACTATCTGTAAACATCGACAGAGTTTGCTCATGATGCGATTAATCGCAAGATTAATCGCGATTATTTTTTTAAATCGCAAGATGAATCGCGATTAAAATTTTTAATTGTTGAACAGCCTTAATTTTTTCACATGGTGGAATTTTTCTGACCAAGGCACGTCTTGGTCAGAAAATTCTGAGCGAATTGGTTTTTATAAAATACAGAAGGCATTTGGAATAATAGTTTGCATGAATGACTTTTGAATAAAAAATCGGATTTCTCTGCAGTTTGCATTTAAAGTTAATTTGCTTGAATAAAATAAAAGACTCGTGTTTTCATTAAAATAGCGAATATTCCGACTTGACAATATTAGAAGTCTTGACCTGATTGCGATTTTTTGTGTCTTGGTCTTGATCTTGAGGTTCAAGGTCTTGGTCTTGGTCTTAATTGGTCTCGAGGTTCAAAGTGTTGGTCTTGGTCTTGAGGTTCAAGGTCTTGGTCTTGGTCTTGAGGTTCAAGGTCTTGGTCTTGGTCTTGAGGTTTAAGGTCTTGACAACAAGACTGCTTTAACCATACATTGCCTGGGACAAATCAGCCTAACTACTGGGACAAATCCTAACACTACTGGGACATTTGTCCCACTAGTTATACAGTTAAAATATGCCCTGACCCAAGGGGATTATGCTCTGCCTAATACCTGTATTTTCAACCATTATTGAGGCACTTTTTATGCATCTCCATCGGGATGGTGTCTATTGTCTAATGAGCATTTAGAACCGTATACGGTCCTTCTCAGTCTTTCATACTTGCCGGTACGCGGTACGTTAACTCTGAATGATATTGGCAAAATGCGCTATAAAATCGTGAACTAGAGCAGGACGAGTACACATAACGTAAAATAATACATTTGAAAAAAAACATCATTTTATGAGACATGCCTTAGAGTTACGTGGTAACGTGGTAGCTTTCCCAGTTGACCATATTCGAGCACACTTTAGCGACTCGGTAAAAGCATTCTTTTGTAGCCTAATTGCTCTCTGGTTGTGAGCAACTTGTTATGAAACCCGCATGACACTAAGGTACTACACGAAATCTCCACGTCCAAGAGGGATCTGGCTTCTCACAGTAGCCTATGTGAATGTATAACAACGAATGTACGTAGGCCTACGTCTATCATGTCTGCGTCATTTAAACCTTCAACCAGACTGAGTGGCGGCGCCACGATTTGAAAAGTACTACGGCAAATTAGAGGGTCTGGGGGAAGGAAGCTTTTAACAGACAAAACGTGGTACGGCAAAAGTATGTTGTTTCCGTACCACCTTACAAAGTGGTACGGCAAAAGCCATACCACGAACATAGACGACGGCACCGCCACTGCCCTCAACGACCCTGGTGCGTAGGCCTATGCACGAGTTTTGAATAATGTTAATTTAATGTCAGTCATAATGCAAGCCTTAGTTTTCACGCATTGATCATAGAAAGTCTGTTGTGTATTAGGCCTATGTTTGGAAGGAACTATATTAGCCACCTAGGCCTAAGCGAAAACACTTTGAGTTCAAGATCTTCATGCTTACCTGTAGGCCTAATGATGTCTTTGAAGCTCCGGAGAGAGCTGTACGTCGCGGTTTCTTCCATCCCAGATTGGAGATTTCTTCGCTCTGGTGCTCAATGTGAACAGCATGTGAACTGGTTGTTCCACCGACGCAACTTAGAAGTTTCACTGCTGTCGACCAATCTTTCTAGAATAAACTGCCTTGCAAGCTGCGACCTGAGCCTTTCGTGTCTCATATTCGTTAGCGCTTGAAGAACATTATGTTCGATCGTGGTTTTGTGTTGTCGGATCCGTAGGGATCCGTAGGGCTTCTGATTGTTTTACTTGAAGTGGCACTCTATAAATTTGCGATTAAATTGCGAAAACGATATAGGCCTTGCACGAAGATTGATCGAGAACGACGGAAGAGATAAGGGTGTAAAATCATTACAAAATAGGCCTATGTAGGCCTAAGCAAAGACCGAACTGTTTCAGTGGCGTTATCTCTAATCCGTAGACAAACGAGAAACCAGTTTTTCCAGCCTTAATACAGCATACTTTCAGTCATAGTTGTTAAAAACGATAGAAACTAAATAAAAAACGGAAAAAACGTCGTTTTTTCGAAAAAATAAAAAACGAGAAAAAACGGGAAAAAACGACAAAAGAAAATAATTTGACTTTCTTGCATCCTGTAGGCCCTACTGCAATTTAAAATTAAAAACCTTGTTTACAGAAATTAATCAGCAAATAGCACAACTTTATTAATAAACACTAAATAACATCATTCTACAACAATTATTTTATTTCTTATATGTTTGGTTTAATAAGAAATTGAGAAATTAAAAATATTGAAATCTTTTCAAATTTAAATTGTAAACATAACTCCACTTAAGTCCATGCTGACTAAACTGACACAATTAAAAACTAAACTTTGTAGGTAGGCCCCTATAGATTAGGCCTATATAGTGTAAACTTTCTCACAGTAAATGCATTTCAATTTAGCCAATGCTGAGTGTCTTTCTCCTTTATCAAAGTAACGTGAATCCATTTCGCACCCTTTTCTTTTGGCATTTTAGATAACTTAGAAATAACTTTTTAAAATTTTATTTCTTGTACTGTGCTATTTCACAAAGTAGGCTAGGCCTATTTATTTCTCGAATGAAGACGTAATTAGTGACATAAATTAGGTGAATCTTGAAAGTACCGAGACAACGTAAGGAACATTAGACACAAAAATTAAACAGGAAATGAAAAAATTAAGATAGTAAATAAATAAATAAAGTTATATACAAGAAATAAAAGACGGAAAACAGCAATAAGAAAAATAAAAAACGCAATAAACGACGTTTTTTTAAAAAAAATCAAAAACGAAAAAATCAGTTTTTACAACTATGCTTTCAGTGCAAGGTAAAGATGTACAGTGCATTAGGCCCTACTCACGCCCTGGATATGTAACAATGTAGTGCAGAAACTCGCTATCCAACGCACAGGCCCTAACGTTAAACATTTTGTGCAACAATTGTGACAGACTATCTTTGCATTGGTGCACTTGATAATTTCATAATCGTAATCTCCAAACTTCTAAAGCGCCATCCTTCCTTCCTTCTATCCTTCGATCAGTTCTCTCCTCCTCTTCTTCCTGCTTTTCTTTTCCAGGTAATTTGCTTAGCAAAGGTTTTTCACTGTATAGATCACTAGCCACTGCCTATCTATATTAATAAAGCGAGAATTCTGTGTGTGTGTGTGTGTGTGTGTGTGTGTGTGTGTGTGTGTGTGTGTGTGTGTGTGTGTGTGTGTGTGTGTGTGTGTGTGTGTGTGTGTGTGTGTGTCTGTCTGTCTGTCTGTTTGACCGGGCTTAACTTCTACAATTTTGCACCTTTTCACTCGAAACCTTCACTGATGTGTCGGCATCGGCTTCGGACACCCAGTGGAGGGGTTCGCGTCCCCCGTTTTCACCCCTACCATGGTGAAAATGCCCCAAAAATCTACCCGCCCGATCGTCCATCACGCAAAAGCTCGCCTTTCCACTGCCAAGCGATTCTATTTATGGCGCCGGTATTCCCCAACGTCATTAATAATGTGCATAACGACACCGCGGTTCTATTTATGGCGCTGGTATTCCCAACGTCATTAAAAATGCGCATAAGTTGTTTACTTTCGCACAAAATTTAATGACGATCGATTCGAAGTATATTCATCGTTTTACAGCAACATTTTAACACATGTATGTTCAAAGACAAAGATCTAAATTATTTACAGTATATCAAACAACCAGTCTGCTTTACTACGGGCGAGGCCGACTACAGACCGGCAGTGAGGGCTAGATTTCTGGCGTTTTCTTTAACACGCCAACGCCCGGTTCACCCTCTTCGACTGCGAAGCAGTCAGTCCACTCCCACAGGTCGCCAGACGCCACAAGGGCCTCCAAGACTGCGAAGCAGTCGCCGCCAGAGGGCGACTGCGAAGCAGTCAGTCCACGGCCGAGGTCGCTAGATGCCACAAGGCGTCTACAAGACTGCAAAGCAGTCTCCGCCAGACGTCGCCAGGCGCCACAAGGGCCTCCAAGACTGCGAAGCAGTCGCCGCCAGAGGGCGACTGCGAAGCAGTCACTCCACGGCAGAGGTCGCTAGATGCCACAAGGCGTCTACAAGACTGTGAAGCAGTCTCCGCCACAGGTCGCCAGACGCCACAAGGGCCTCCAACACTGCGAAGCAGTCGCCGCCAGAGGGCGACTGCCAAGATTGCCAAGCAGTCGTTGTTGTTGTTGTTGTTGTTGTTGTTGTTGTTGGTGGTGGTGGTGGTGGTGGTGGTGGTGGTGGTGGTGGTGGTGGTGGTGGTGGTGGTGGTGGTGGTGGTGGTGGTGGTGGTGGTGGTGGTGGTGGTGGTGGTGGTGGTGGTGGTGGTGGTGGTGGTGGTGGTGGTGGTGGTGGTGGTGGTGGTGGTGGTGGTGTGAAACTTATAACCCCGGGCAACGCCGGGTAATCCAGCTAGTATAAAATCTACATAGATACATCTCCGTGATGCATCTAATTACACTGCGTTACGTGCATTACTTCCATTTCTTCGAGAGGAGAAACGGAAGTAACTGTGATGCAGTGTGAAAGTGGGTGTAATTTTCACATTTCATCTCAATGAGAACTCTTTCAACTTTCAAGCCCCCAGTTTTAACAGATTCATCGGAACATCTGTGACGCCCAGGACAATTCTGAATCATGCCTCTATGACATACGTGGGTACCTGTCAATTTCTCATTATACATCTGGTAACCTGTAAATTCTGTATTACATCCAACTCAGATGGCAGTCGACCAAGTAGGCCTACTTCGACGTCGTCTTCGCAGAGATCCGGCCACAGAATAAGGAATTTCATCAATTCTTCTCCATCAACTGCGAGAGTTAGAAAAAAATGTATTCTGCGTATTTGATTTTTGTGCATACAGAGTTTAAGGCGCCGTGATCTGTAATTTAACGATTAAGGGAGGAACCCGCTTTTGTGTTACACCTGGACACTAATCCCCGGAGTCAGTCGTTAAGGAATTACCGAGTGAGTTGAATCTGATTAACTTTGCGACTTAGTTGACTGGCCTTATAAGTTGAAGCCAACGTATTTTCAACGCTACGTTTGCCTAAAGAACAGACGCCATTTTCGATTTAAACAATCGCGTGACGTCATGCAGAGTTACCCCAAAGAGTAGAATATGGTGTAAGATGGGAACTGAACGGTAATTCCGTTTTTACCAGAACATAGGCATTCGTCTACCTTTGGTAGGCCTAGATAAATAACCAAAGGGTTGCAAATGAGCTTCTCCGCTACTTTCAACATCGGAACTGGAACTTTGTATTTTACTTTTTGCATAGAAAGATAGAAAGAGAGGCAGGAAGGTATTAGTTTAACCATGGAAAAGCTGATAAACTAGTTATCTTTACCCATCCTACAAATTCACTAACGCCGTACCGCTTGCAAATCTCTACGCATGTCTTATATTCAAAATTGAAAACACTTCGTTTCTGTAACCTCTGCTGCCGCTCCAATTCTAAACGCTATCCACCGTATCCGTCTGACTGTGTACCTGCCTGACTCTTGGATAATGACCTGGAAACGAATCCAATCTTACCTACCTATCGAATTTGCCTTGACTAAGCACCTGTGAGCAAGTTGTTCCTGCTGCTTACTTCTCTTTTAGCGCTGTGTCAATACGTAGATTACGATAACTCGGATATTATGTGTGAAACCGTAGAGACTCTAGAGAGTGTACCTGGTACGCTACATGCAAAAAGAACAAAATTCAATTCTCACTCTAACCTCAGTTTAACCGAGATTTAATCGATTTGTGGACAACGTTACAAAACTAAACATTAGCCTTTATGTTTTTTCACACTCAGGTGCTTGAAATCCCTGAACCCCTTTAGGCCTATGTTTGGCTTCCAGAAGGCCTAGAGAGCGCGGTAAAGTGATATATTGTTTATCGCCGAAAAAAAGATACTACAAACATCCCTTCCTTAATAAGTAGTCCACTAACGGCCATCGTTCTGATAAGAAGCAAACAGCTATCGATTTTAGAAGTAACCTATAGTTATCAGTGTGATAGGCTAAGTATCAAAATTATCATTTATTATCTCATTCCTCTAGCCAGTGCTATTTTGAACAGATAGCATTTTGTTAAGAATCCTAAAACAAAAATAAGTCTAACAGGAATTTTTTAGGCCAGTGGCTTAATAATATAACAGCTATAGATAAGTCTAATAACTATTCCAATGAGTAACCTAACAGATATCACGATGTATCCATCATCAAACTCAGTTATATAATCGTAACTGTTAACTTGAAAATTTATGGAGAGCTTGTTAGAGCTCAGCGCCGCGCACCATCTTCTACTCAAAACTAATCTAATAATTATAATCTAAACTGTTGTTTGACTCTTATCCTGTATCGGCATGTAAGCGAGCAATAATGCGCTGAGAACTTAATTAAAGCGTCTGTCTTCTGCTTCAATTATACTGGAGGAGTTTTTTACACATGCCGTATACCAACTAATTAAAGTAATTGGCAACTGTTTAGTTTCACTTGCCTTTCTCTTACTCTAACAGTTACGTAATTGAGTAACAATTAAGTAGCAGAGTACTGCAAAAGTAAAGATCGGAACGTTGCCGTCGTGCTCCGAAATCTCCTGAACTACGAGCTTCAGACAATAATGACAATAATAACAAAAATAATAATCCTAAATTAATAAAATAATAATAATAGTACTAAATATAGTAATAATAATAATTATTATTATCATGCTATTATTAGAACCATTAGGCCTATTATCATTGTTATTACTATTATAAGAAGTAGTAGTAGGCCTACTAGTAGTAGTAGTAGTAGTAGTAGTAGTAGTAGTAGTAGTAATAATAATAATAATAATAATAATTATTATTATTATTATTATTTTTTTTTTTTTTATGCCCCAAGGTACATATGATCCCTTGGGGACTTAAATATTAATTAAAATAAGCAAATAATCTGGAACGGCCTCTATTCCTCAGGATTCGAGAGAGGGAAAGTGCTGCGGAAAGCTACTGCATTACTGCATAATAATTATTATTATTATTATTATTATTATTATTATTATTATTATGTATTCGTCGTTGACGCTAGTAAAAGCTATATTTCGCATGTTCATGTTTAATAAAGAGCCTTTACGGAACCCGGGGTGTGCATTCCTTTCATAGAGCAGAAGCATAACTAGACAACAAGTCACATCCCGGACGGGTCCCCAGGACGAATACAGATGTTGCAACAAACGACAGTCACCTGAGTCGAACGAAGTACAAAAGAAAAACAAAAAATCTTCGCAGAAGATTTATAACGCCGAATTTTAACTAAATACAAATGTCATTCATACAGATCTATTCGGATTACTACTACTACTACTACTACTACTACTACTACTACTACTACTACTACTACTACTACTACTACTACTACTACTACTACTACTACTACTACTACTACTACTACTACTACTACTACTACCACTACTACTACTACTACTACTACTACTACTACTACTACTACTACTACTACTACTACTACTACTACTACTACTACTACTATTAATAGGCCTACAGGCCCACTTCCTGCATTCGACAATTCTAGCATATCGCTTGTTGAGTACAGTTGCAACTGAAATTTCTTACTCCATATTCTGCACCTTAATCTATTACGACAAACTTGGAGTTAACTGCCATCAACGCCATCAGGGAGCAATTTCTTGAGATTTATCAACTTATGTGCTCTTTCTATCTCATCCAGTCAACAATCTTCAAGCAATGTACTTAAGTGGTGAAAATTTGCACTAACCATGGGACTTCTACTTCAACCGATGTTGTCGAATTTATATAACTTTTAAAAATTGTGATTTTCCACCAGAAGCGCAACCGGTTTAAGAATTATAATTATTTTGAGGACACAATGCATGGATTAGTCTTCGGATTCGCTATAATCGCAGACGACTATCTTGATTTGAAAACGAGGTCTGGAATTATTCTGAGTCAGCTTAAAATGGATTGCCACATATGAGCAATATGTAACCAAATTGACACCCGGCTGTTTTCCGCTGTCTTGAACAATCCTCGGCATGCTTTGTATGGGTTATTACTTCCAAGAAAGAAAACAGTAGGCCTATATACCCTCGGCCAAGAGCATACGGTCGGGTATTACCCAACGCTGATAGCTTAACGAGAAAGACCTTAATGTTTTAAATTAAACCCGGAAATTGTGAATTGCGAACTGCTACTATAATTATGTAATGTACAGCAGTATGCGTTTTGTCAGCTCGTTAAAATGAAGAATATACTTACTTACTATGTGGACATCTTTGAAGGCTTTCACGATGGAGTAAAGTAGAAACGATGTATTTATCGAACAGAACTTTGCCCACAACAAACGCGTGAGAGATAGGCCTACCGTGATAGGGCGGAGCACATCATCAGCATCATGGAGATATATCGAGAAGAACCTGTCGGGTATAGCGCGCGCATTATAATTCGACGCAATGGTCGAAAGAACAATTTTTAAGACATCTGTGGTTTGGGTGATATATGAGTGTTTCACTTCTTCTCATTGTTACTGTAATTAGACCATGTTCGCCATTATTTGCTTACTCGAGCAATTTACATGTATCTGGCCAGCAATTGTAGCGAGCAATCGACCTTGCGAGCAGTTGACCCAGCTAGCAATTGACCTAGCGACCAACCGTTCGTGAGTAATTGTCCGTAAACCGGTTAAGAAATGTTGAAGCCCTGAGCACAGACAGACGGCCCTATCGACAGAGACGTGGTTAGACACATTCGCAAAACTTCACTTATAAGCTTACCTGCTGTCATGTAAAAAGAGGTAAACCCGAACTCTTTCAATGACTTAAACAACGCATCAACTGATCGTAATCGTAAACTCCAAATTTCTAAAGCGATACTCGAAAGCTAAGCGCAGGGCACCAGCTCATTCAAAAGCGCTGCGTCGTGTCAAACGGGTTGTCATGATATGTAGAGTGGAGATCTGAGTTCAGTTGCAAGAGCGACCAGAGAAGAGGACGATGAAGGAGGTGTTTCGTTCTTATGTATCGTGTCAGTCTGCTAAGGCTTATTATCATCTGGTTGAATTGAATTATCATCTGGTTGCAGTTTTCTGGTTTTCATGATCTCTGATCCAATTTACCACTTCCTTCAACCAGGGTTTCGATATAATTACCAGCCTTCTTCCACTTGTGGAAACGGAATCGTTGAGACGTTGACGATGGAGAACAGTGTGACTGCAGAAAAGCACCGAGCAGCGTATGTTTCGAAAGAGGTTTATCAGAATTCGACCGACTGTTCTACTCACAGTCATAATTTACCTCTATTTTCTAGTTTTATAACCTCATTTATTATTAAATGAATTTCTCTCTTAAATTTATCTTTCATCTCTTAAAGTGGCTTTAACTTATCTTCACATCACTTCCCCATTTCACATCTTCGTTCCATTAATTTCAAGAAATTTAACTTCCTTAAATAAATGAATCTGACAGTTTTGTTATTTCTCCATTTTCAGATAACCTAATTCCTTTATCTATTCGATATCATTTGGCATCTTCATCTCTTCATTTCTGATCTTTACCTGATTACCTTCACTTTCATGCCTCTATTTTTAACAGAGTTTCAGTTGCAACGCATATAGTCATACTTCTCCCTTGTAGAAATTAATTTGGAGACGAGTTAATGCCTTAAAATTAAATATAATTATAGAAGGCTTATTGTAGCCTATGTATGTAGGGGAAAGGCTTGTATTATGGGCCACCTAACAAATTGTTCGATTATTTAGTACAGGAGCAATTGGGCGTATAGTTTTGTTTATTCCATGCATTACTTGGCATTAGTTATGACCAAATGTAAAGAAATGATTGCTTAATCGATGTAAATAAATTTTTAAATAATTATTTTTAAAATATCAAAAATGGCCCATATTACACAACCACGTGTGTAATATGGGCCACCATTGTAGAGATAAAACAATACTGTTACACGTGTTAGACAACTGCCTGATTTTGCAACAGAAGATGAAAATGATTAAAGTTTTAAAGCAATTATCATATTTCAGAGCTTGATATTCTCAGTTCGTGCAATTTGCAACGTTTCCGAGCTGTTTACTGGTATTAAATTTATGTCAGAAGTTTCTAGGCAAAGGCTGGCCATTGTCACAGAAGTAAAACTTAGGATGGTTTAAATTTGCACAGTCTTCATGCGACCAGCGTTGACATGCTGTGCACTGCACCCAGTTCTCTTCGTATGACTACCCCCCCCCCACACACTACAAATTGTGAGATCAGGGATGCTCTGGTCGTTTTCGATGTCTCGCTTAAACTTGTATTTTATTTTTATTTTTATTTTATTGTGGTCCATTTCTTTAGCAAGGTTGATTTAGATACGATTGTTTTGATGGCTCTAGACTTTGTCACAACTTCCATATTGAAACTGCCCGCGAAGAGTGTGTAAAACGAAAATAAAATGAAACAAATTGCACTTGTGAAATCAGCTACAATTACCATGTATTATGGCTCGTGTAATATGGGCTGGCCCATATTACACAGGCCATAATACATGGGCCTGTGATGGAATGTGTAATATGGGCTGGCCCATAATACATATTCCATCGCAGGCCCAAATTGCAAACATGGTATGCTTCGGGGAAATCAGTTATAGCGTGACCGTCGAATGTTTTATAGACCCAACGAAGCTAGTTTTTTATTTGATTAAGAAATTGCTACCTTCTGAAACCACACGGCATAGCATGGCTGAAATCCTAAGCTACACAACAGCTGTTGAAGTTGAACCAATTTTATAAGCAATATGTACCAAAACTTAAAATTGTTACCATTCGTGCAGAAGTTATTGCCAACAGCTCAAATTCACAACATGAAGTTGAAATAAGTAGACGGATCGTTTCGCACGGTAAGAGCTCTTCGCAGACATGATAGGTGGGAAAAACAGCCGAGGCCCATATTACACGGTGGCCCATAATACAAGCCTTTCCCCTATATCTATGTATATGTTACAAGGAATGTGTATAACCAGGGTATATGTATATAAATTTCAGGGTTTATATATTTACCCAGAATCACTCAGGGTATGTATATAGTTCCCAAAAGCAAGCGTTGTTAGATATCTCTAGTTAGGGATTCTCTGTTTGGACTGTCTAGAACATTCTACTGCTTAAGAAGTGAGTGGTCGTATTGAACATTGCTTTCTGCTGTTTCGTTTTGCACGACGGATTTTCGTTTGGCCATCTTGCGGTCATGTTTAGGTATAAAAGAAAATGTCTTAGGAGTATCGTCTAGCTTGGTAATTCAGGGTTTTGATCTGACGAGATCTGTTGCTGTGTAAGGGAGCGAAGCCTCATTTGTATACGGTAGTTAAGTTTGAAGAACCGCCTCAGCTTGCTTCTCTGTGTGTTACTGTTCGTTTTCTGAAAAAGTGTTCTATAACATTCAGAGCGACTGTTATTATGTTAAGTTAGGTCTCGAGTTGTTTACTGTTGAAGACTTGTTGTGAGTCGGTTCTGTCCGTCTTGTCGAAGAGAAGGTATGCTGTATTTTAAAGATTTAAATTGTTTTATCATAGGGCCTACCTCTACTGAGCCTTTCTAGTTGTTCTAGATATAGGCCTATTTGAGGGGACCTTCTAACAGGGTATATGTATAGACCTTGAAATTTTCGAGTGATTTATATACACCTACCCTGAAAAGTGCAGTGCATGGAGGATACTTTGCATACTTTTAGTTCTCATTTATTGCAGCCTGCAGTTACAGTAGCGGGTGGTCACCGAAGGTTAATTGTCTGGGTACAACTATGTAATTAAGTGTTCCAGTTGCCGATTGGAACATGGCACAATAACAACGATCAACACATTCAGTTTATTCCTGCCTTTGCCAGTAGTACGATCACCTACAGCTATGAACGATTTGTATAATTCAGTTGAAGATCAATTTAAGCAAGAGTTGCTAGCCATCTATTATTCAACGAAGAAATTGGTGTTGCTAAAGAACGATGAATATTTCTGTCTGATCGATGAGTTTAGAAATGTTAGCAAAAGAAGAGTCTAAGACTGTAGGCAGAATTACACCGTCAAAAAGTATCAAAATTAATGCTACAGTGCGGTGATGATGAAAAATGGGTGAGAAAGTCGAAAGACCCTTCGCATGACCCAGTCTACTACACCCAAGTGGAAGTGTATGATATCATCAAGCGTTCACACATTGCCACTGGACACGGTGGACGAGACGAGATGCTTAAAGTATTGACTGCCAAGTATATACACGCCGACATAACCAGGGATGCTATCGAGTTGTACAAATCTCAGTGCATAGAATGTCTCAAGAAACGCGGACACCACGCTATCAAATGGGTACGACCGATAGTGTCGACGGACTATCGCTCACGTGGACACGTGGACCTGATTGAAATGCAGTCCATGACAAGTGGACAGTAGAAATATGATCAATTGATCATGGTATATCAAGATCATCTGACCAAATGCTGTGTCCTTCGTCCGTTGTCTACAAAGCGCGCTGTTGAGTTTGGCTATCAATTCGTGGACATTTTCCTGTTGTTTGGAACACCGCACATTTTACAGAGCGATAATGGATAATGGATAACGGAATTCACAACAAACCCGCTGATTGGTCTGCACAACAAATCCACTGATTGGTCTGTTGTACTGAAATTCGTACAGTTTAGCAAGAGTGTTCCCCGGGTGGGACTTCGGTCGACTGCTGTACCAGCTGAAATTCTAGAACGAATGGTCTCTGAAGACGATACAATGCAGCATTCGATCCACGTCAGACATCAGATGATGCTTCTATCTCTACAAATGTGGGCATCACACCGATTACTTTGTGTACTTCAAAAATACCTCAACGGACATCGCACTGACGACATCGGGTGCCTCGTCCATAGCAGCAGACATCACACAGACTACATCGAGTGTTTCGAGTAAGCTTACAGCAGTGGATATCGCAACGACGACATTCAACACCTCTAATCCTAACATAGACAACGCTCCAGCGTCAAGCGAAGTTGCACTGGAACAAAATCAGAAACAAATCAAAACTCAGAGAAAACGAGCTTGCGAGCCTTTGCTTCACCAAGCAGAGCGCATGGTCAAGTGTAGTCGTGTAGTGCATGCTCCTGGCCATCCAGCAGATAACGTTACGGGTCCAATTCCAAAGTGATCCGAGAAACATCATGGGATTGATTATAGATCGTGACGACAACGACACGTGCCGACTTGCCGTGCTTGTTGGGCTGTTCAGAGGGAACTATTCGAGAAATCAGTTTGATCTATGTGTGCAGAAACTTCTACGGGATACTGACGTCTCCAAAGATCAAAAGTTGTTTTGCAAACCGCGGTTCATGTAGAATCGTTGTATTGTGGTGAGGGTTTCGTGAAATGTACAGTGGCAGTTTTAGAGGGGTTAGGGGCTGTATCCCTCTTGCTGGAAAGTTGACTCCTAGTTTACTTAGCACCCTATACGCATTTTAGCCCCCCCCAGTTTAACTTTTAATTAGCCATATATTTCATAAAATGTTTCTTGGTAACAAAGCCTGGTCATAGCCTCTGTGTACAATACATAGTATACTGCAGAGTTTCCCAAACTGTGGGTCGCGACCCGAAAGTGGGTCGCGACGCTATGGCAAGTGGGTCGCCAAATTGTTTCGAGAAACATTTATTTTTCTGCAGCAACAACATTTGACTATGATTGGGCTACAACTATAGCTGGATTGCAATAAATTGTAAACTGTTTTTACCTAAGTTTCCTTTTATGCTCTAAATTTCTAAGCACTGAAAGTAAATCCTCATATTTCAATACCAATTTACGAAGCAAATTTTAGTACACAAGGCTTAATTTTACAAAGTGGGTATCGAGACTGCCAAGATATTCACAAGTGGGTCGCGACCCAGAGAAGTTTAGGAACCGCTGGTATACTGTATATGTGTATACAGAGCAGCGTGTATTAGAATCCGTTTGGAGCAAGCACATACATAAATTAATATAAATGGATAATTCATTGTGAGAAGTAAAAAAGAAAAGCCGACGAGTTAAAGGATGAACCTTTCGACGAAAGGGCTAAAGCAATTTTTAGCTTCCCCCCACCCAGTTCAAAAACTCTAGAACCGCCATTGGAAATGTTACTGCACTGGAACCGGACGATGTCAAACAGATGAAAATGCTACAAATGCTACTCCCAATCCCAATCCCGTTTCTCTCTCTCGATTTAGCCCTTCCATAATTGTTCAGTTCCGGAACCTATTGTTCAGATGCGGTACCTTTTTCTATAAAAAAGCACCGGTTTTAATACTTCAACATCTAAAAATCTCCTGTCAAAGTCCTGTGTATAACGTTCTTATCGAAAGCTAGCTATATTGACATTCACGTCTTTAGCATAATATTATGTCGGTCAAAAATCGTTTTAGTCTGCGATTTAGTTGAATCCCGCAATGGAGTTGACGCTTGTTGTTCGACCAATAGCTATGAACCAGATGGAACAGACTGCACAAACATTGTAAGAGAAGAGTCTATTATAGCGCTTTCACAAAGTAAATCAACCTCACTCGTCATAAAATAATCACCACAATCATCATTAATTTTATCGTCATCATCGAATAATCAGTCACCATTATCAATCATTGTTTCCAATCATCACTATCTTCATTTTATGATTCTTCCTCTGTTTCGTGTGCTTTTCATTATTCTTTTCCTTCAGGATGGGTTCCGTTTGCAGTCTCTAGAGTAGAGCCCTGCGCCGGCCGCGCCGCCGCCGCCGACATTTCGTGGGCGCCGCCGCCGCCGATTTTTGTTCGTCGGCGCGCCGCCGCCGCCGACAATCTGTCGGCGCGCCGCCGATGCCAGTTTAATATACTTAATTGTTATTGTTGCATTTTTCATGTTTTGCATGATAGGGCCTACTGCAAAGATAAGTAAACTATTCTCAGAAATGGCACTTTGATTGGTAGGAACTCGTGTGTTAATGAAGAAGATAAAGAGTGAACATAGCTGATTACAATGTTTGTGGTCTTTATCTTGATACCAAGAATGCATTGTCTTCCTGACTAAATTCGTTTTCCTTATTCTTTGAAGATCTTGTCTTAGTGCCATGATACACACAGTCATTTAAAGCGATATCTTGTTACAAGTAACCATTGTTTTGATACACCTGTTCCTGTTGCCATTTCCTTAATACCTTGACAACAAAAGCAATATGCAATGCATGTCTTTGTATGTGTACTACAGTACTACAGTATTCCCTCATTCGTTACCTTCATGTTGAATAGCTTCTATAACTTATTGATTGTTGTCTTTGATGTATGTGGTCTTATTACAATGGTGTAAATTTTTGGCTTAATGTTGTAAGTTTAGAGGAGTTAATAAGTGCTATTAATATCAAGATATGCTATTTAACTAATTCCTGCAGAAGGGAATGTAACATTGATTAATACTTTTGGCTGGAATCTATTCAGATAAACAGTATCAGTTGACACAGGTTTTGACTTAGTACGCATAGTATCAAGAATGGTCTTTTTCAGTTTAATCTGATACAAACAATGGTCTATATGTGGAAACTTTAAACACCGGCACGATAGAAGTTACCAAATACAATTGCAATTTCATGTAGGATTTTGAAGCAAAGTGGTGTTCTACTTGTACTATATTGTTCCATGTTTAAAGTTTAATATGCTTACAGGGACCATTTATGGGTATGCCACAGTGCCAGTGCTGGTAGGGGCTATAGAGATTATGTTCTTTGATTAATTGTGCTGTTGGTTTTTCTGTTGCAGTGTACTTCAACACGTGGCACAAAAATACATAATCAAAGAGTCGGAATTTTCAATCTGCAGAGTTACGGACAATAACCGCATTCTTCCACAACCTAAACTATTACCACTGCCCTGTTTTCGTGTTTTGTGCATTCTGTCAGTTCTTTAACCCTTTAGCGACGAGAGGGATTTGTTTTTTCGTACATTTTAGTGCACAGTCGTTGTTAAAGTGTTTATATTCTTCAAAACTAAGCATAAAACTCGTCTGTTTCAGCTTGCTTGCCCCAAAGCTTGATTTCTGGTTTTTCTGACTTTGTCAGATTTCTACCTGACTTCTCGAATTGATTATGATTGACTTTTAGATGAGATCGAATAGCTTTACATTATGCTAAATTTTTCAACGACATAAACTTTGTGTATTGTTTTCTTTCTAGAAGTACCAGTTTGATAGTTAATATTACTAGAGGTGCTTAAATTGCTTATTAATGTGCTTCAGTTCTTGTGCTGATTTAGTGAAGGTGCCTTATATTTTTATACGTGCTTGCATGCCAATTTAAAATCTAATTTTTAGTCTCCACCAGTCTTGTTTCAAATAAAGAATGTAATGAAATAATGTGCTTGTCATGAATTAGTTGGCATGGCATGCGCTGAGAATGACGCCTTGCACTGTCCACAGTGATCCGCATATGGATGACCCACAATGAATTACAGTTTCAGTTGCACTTTTGATTTTTCCAAATAAAATGTATTTCGATGTGAAGATTTCTTGGTGTTAATCTAAACATTTGTTTGATACATGTATAATGTAGTCCAAAGCGTGTGATAATGAGCTTGATCGGGTTTTGCCATAGTTCCTATTCATTTTGTGTGACCTGCCATATAAATATGTTATTGAAAGGTCTGGAACAGAATAATGAGGGAAATAACCTTTAATAAAAGGTAACTTACTGTAAAATAAAAGCAATAATATGTTGAAAAGGTAATTAGAAATAAGGCAAATTAGCCGTTAAAAAACGGCGTGAAATTAAGGTATATGAATCGTAAATAGAAGGCGATTCACCGTTAAAAGCCGGCAATTAACCGTTAATAAAAGGTCATTTACCGTAAGATAACGGTAAATCGCCGTGAAAATCTCCCTTAAAAACAGATATTCATCGTTAAAATACGCTGAATTGCCGTTTAATATAACGGGAATCTCCGTAAAATATGTAGAGTCGCCGTAAAAAATAACGGGAAGTCCCCGTAAAATAAAACTGGGATTGGCCGTAAATTCACGGGTCGGCCGTAAATGAGATAACGGGACCCCGTAAAATAACGGTGAAAGGCATGGCAGCTGGGTTGCCATGCCTTTCACCGTTATTTTACGGGAATTTTCTAACAGTGTGCCTGCATGAGAATTTGTCTACATTTCTGTCTGTCTGCCTACCTGCCTATCTATCTACCTGCCTATCTACTTACCTGCTCATCTATCTACCTGCCTATCTATCTATCTGCCTATTTACTTACCTGCCCATCTATCTACATACGTGCCTGTCTACCTACATCTATCGATCACTTTATCAATCTGTCTACTCATCTATCTGTGTAGCGTCATATTCCACTTCTTGCAGTCAATTCAGAAACATACAAAGAAAACACCTCCAACAAAGCGACAAACGCCAGCTTTTGCTAGACCGTAATTCACGAACGCGATTTTTTCGGTTAAAGACTTTCGAAAGTATTATTTGTATGAGGTTTCTGTTGTATTTTTGTAGCTTTAAGTATGGAATGAAACTCCACTTGAAATTCGTCACTCTAGAAATCGCTTCGAATTTAAAACTCGACTAAGAGAACATCTAATTAATGTATAATTATTTTCCCCCTCCCCCAATGTGATATGATAAGGCCTTAATTGACTGAAGAGACATCCCCAGTTGCTGGACGTGTACGTGCACCGGGGCCCGGGCGTTGAGCCATTTAGTTAAGAATTTAGTTAAGAGAATCTGAACCTAATTAAGAAAAACCAGCCATGGACTTAGAAATTGCAATACGATGTATGGGTGACCTCGCTCAGCGGGATTACATCCCTTTGGGGCCACCCTTTGCAACCTTTAACCAGTATTAACATGCTGCATTTATAATCAAGAAGATGTATTTTTTTCATATGGCTTTTGTGTGTAAATTGGAAACTTTGTTACTTTTATGGTTTTTCTGGTTGCAATAAAGACTTTTTGATTTGATTTGATTTGATATATATTGTTGTGAGTGGCCTTCAGCCATACCGCCATTATCATCCTCACGTGCACTTACTAAACTTAGTTAAGAAGCACCTAGTTTGAAGCTAAAAGTAGGATGGTCTCGTTGGCTATAAATAGCAGGATTCTTCTTTCGAAAGGGAGACCGGTTTTAGTTAAGTAAGGCGTTTGTCGTGCACTGGTTGTGTCACGCTTGTAAGTACCCTTTGTGGTCGTTTTCCGAGAGTATACCCTGCGTGGTCGCTACTCCTGTTTAATTGCCGGTTCTCGAGTTGTTTCTTCCTTTGTGAAGTTTGTGCTAGCATAGCAGGCGTCTTCTCGGAGTTTTGGTCTTTTGGTGTTTGGTTTTGTCTTTGATGTGTGAGTATTATGTACATTAGTGTAAATATTCCTTTTATCAATATTGCGAAAGTCTTCGTTTTTCTTGTCATTTCTCGTATCATTCTAACTCACATTTCACCTCTAGACTAACAAGCTAACAGTATATATGGGGTGGTCCAAGATTGCATGTAAAAAAAATTTATATTATAATACAGCTCCACAAGGCTGCCCTTATTCCGTATGGTTGTAAGTAAGTAAGTAAGTAAGTATATCCTTTATTAATCCAACTGCTAACCGCATTTTGGTTTACACATGTATATCACGTCCAGATTAAAGTACTAAGGCCTATATTCCGGTGAAAATCATCCTAATTATGAAAGATTTACGAGCTACACTGTCAGCAGTCGGGAGAACCCGATTATGAACACGGGGTCGCAAAGTATAACCCGTATGCTTAACAGGAGGTAATAGAACATGAAGCACATGTGTAGGACATGTAAGGACGGTCGTGAAAAGTTTAGAATCAGCAGTACGGATCAATTGTTCGAATCTAGGGTAGTCCACAGGAAGATAACCAGCTTTAATCAGTCCCCTAAATATTGCCTGTAGTCTCTCACGTCCCCTCTGCCCCACATAACCCCACCAAGCGGACGCAGCGTACGTCATCCTCGCCACTGTGGTAGCTGTCACCACATCGTACATTGAGGGGCCAAGTAGTCCATGAGTAGTTAGGATCCGTAATGCATACATTGATTGTCTTGCACCAGTGCATAGATTGTCAACATGCACGTCAAAGCAGAAGTCATCGGAGAGCATGCAAAATTGGAAGTGAATTGGAACATGTTTAGAGGTAGCACCCAAGTAGCACTTCATATTATATCAATGTTAGGTTTTTGGTTTTCGAATAATAAAGGATTCTCACTTTATATCCGCATAGTGCACAACAATGACTGACACATTGAGAAGACTTGCAGTGAATATGGACTGTTTCATGAATATCATATCGGTGCTTGTTGTATTGTATATTATATTCAGTATTATTTAGCAATAAAATATTCAGTCAAGAGATGGCGACTCTGTTGGCAATCACAATAATAATTATATTCAACGAGACGAAGATGCACAATGACAAAATATTTCTAGTTTTTACATCTTACAATTAGTTTAAACAATTAATATTTTAAACGTAGATTTAAAATAAACGATTTAATATTAAATTTAAACAAATGTAATTTAAATAACAAAACATTGCTAGTAGCTACCACATTGTATTTAACAGTAATATTATAAATGAAACAATTATAGGTAAATTCCAAGTATTAAAATTCTAATAGAAATAAATGCGTAAAGTTTGCAAAGGTGTAGCTGTGTTATTACAGCGAAGGGAAATGCCGCTAGAAGGATATTTATCGAGATGATGTGTGCAGCGAAACGAATCGCGTCGATGTGTCTGATCCTACGGATACGGATTCAGACATACACGCTTATTCACCGAGGATTACGGATCTGTTGAGGAGTATTGGAGTTAGCGAGAGACGAAGAGAGGACTAGTGACGCCTGCCGAGTAACGGAGTAAGCAACCATTTGGGCCGATGACTACCTAAATTCTACCTTATTTGATATTTGGGCCGTTTAGTAATTATAGAGTTAATTACTTGTATCAGTTTCGTGTGCGATAGGTACCAATATAGGCATGTTGTACTTGTGCTTATGATTGATGGTTGGATTTGTATTGTTGCGATTGCTTGTCATAATAAATGCATATAATTACGATTGTCTTGGATTAGCGAGTAGAGTGAGAGATAGATAAGTAAGGGAGTAAGTACACAGACATTTCACGAACTCATACTCGTCCCACTGGGTAAGAATCTGATTGACTCCCGCCCTGTCCCTCGAGCTGGCCTTCGTTTGCTGAGTCAGGTCATTGTCATCGACCGAGTGGGTTGATCAGCATATAAATATTCCTCCTAAAGGAACAGACATTAATCTTCTACCTCCTATTTGCCTGAACATCTAAGGCTTTAACATCAAGCCGCCTATCCTTTCAACATCTAAGGAAGGCCTTATCTACTTCCGGGGTATCTGTGTGACGTTGGTCTTTTAGACTACCGAACAGGTAACAGGTGATTAGCGACCATCTGGGTCTATTTGATGCAACGAGAGTACGAGGTTGGAGGCCTAGAACTAGCCCACCTGAGTTCTAACGCCTATGGCGGACGGTTCAGACTAAATGGCCAATGGGATGAGTCGGCCGTACATTGGCTTCCAGGTCACCGACTTAATATTCTTAGACTACTTTAATAGCTTTAATAGACTTATTCAGATTTTAAATGATAATATCTGCTTAAAGCTGATGACTGTACTCGATGTACTGTCGAAAATCGATTTTCATAATTTTTTGATGTTTAATTAAAAATGTGCAGGAAGTTGCTACCGGTGAACATTGTTTAATTTTGTTCAAATTTGACAAATAAATCACTAATAGCATATGGAACAAGAGCAGCCTTGTGGAGAATTGAATTTCAAAACTTTACGTTTCTGGACCACCCTATAATATATATATATATATACATATATATATATATATATATTCAGTGTTACTGTAACTCTACCACAATATTCACATAATAATGGAGCTTTAAAAACTTAGTCGTAGGCACGTTAGTCAAGCTTAGGCTGGACATAACAGACAGTCAGATAGTAGGAAGCCGAGAAGCGGAAGACGAGGTTTGACAATGGTTAGTGTTGAGCCAGCACTAAAGTCATCCGATTAGGTGTATTAGACTTTAGGTTCGTTATAGCTATCTATTCGTGGTAAGCTGTTATCTTCAGCGCTATCGTTCGCTTTCACCCTGTTACTCGATCGGAAGCTTAATCGTGGATGAAGACATTTGTTTTCAGAATGCTAGTAATTAAACCTACCTAACCTACATAAATGTTAGGTTACCGTACCTTGCAATGACAGTTTTCATCAATATCTGACAGATTTGTCAAGACAAAAGCAATAACCAGGGCACACATTAATTTTTTTTATCATGGCAATAATCATCTGTCATAGAACTTTATAAATTCAAGTGATTTAAAAACAAGGCATTTTTTTACTGGTTCCGTTTTTACTCGAAGTACGTGTTTCCTATCTACTAAATCAATCTATTAAAATTCTGTTGCCCAAGATGCTGAAGTTACTTACAATCCTGTGTATTGAACTATTTTCGTTGTGTTTCACCAGTTCTGTATCGCAAACTATATAACCTCACAGCTGAAGGACAACAAACTAATTTTCCGTAATCCTGAATCGGACCATGATGGAATCCGTCATGATGCCGTTGAGGGACGCCAGCGTAAACAGCTCGTGGTCGTTTGGGTCCGACTTAATGGTACTTGGGATGGAATATCTAGTTCCTGGGAACCTCTGACCGCCAATTTCAAGAGCATTGAAATCTGCATCTAGCAGGGTTACGTCGCAATTATGGTTTGACATAATGATTCGTCCGTGAGTATCCGCCAACGTAGCTGTTGTTCCAACAGCAATTGATTGTTTGTTCATGCGTATTAGATTCCCATTTGAATCAAGCTCTATGAGTCTACCAAACTTATCGGTTGACGCCGTTAATACGAAATGTCCGTTGGATTTCGAGATGAGGCTGTCGATGCGTATAAAATCGAAGCACTTGATACAAAGTTCTACTTCTTTGGTCATTGTGCCATTTATGTCAAAGATTCGGAAAACGGGTTTTCTTTTATACTGATTAGAGACGACCAGAAGGCTTCCACTAGCTGACATCGTTATTGAAGAGCAAGGAATGTTCAAATCCTGAATTATAAGACCTACGGTGAATTCTTCTGTGTCATCCGCCTCAATTCTCGCTATAGCTCTCCGATCCGAATCTTTAACCAATGCGTACAGTGTGTTCGTGTCCCTGCTTCCCGCGATTGCTTCTGCATTTGTGTATGGCAAGGTGATGCTTAAGGACACATTGGTAAGTTCATTTCTCTTTCTCAACCTTACAACGAATTCTCCGGTTGGTGTTCGGCGGAGATCCGCATAATAATCTAGGGTCGTCGTTACCGATCGGACAATGAGGTCTATCGGGGTCTCGTCAACGATATCCAGTCGAATCTTCTTGTCGGCTAAAAAAACGTTTGTACAAAGAGATATAATACCTTAAACATAAATAATGTTCTCAAACGGATACAGGCTAACGAATTTTCCATCCGTCTGAATTACATAATCCCTTTATACGTGATAAAAAGAAGTTACAAAATGTGAATGTAGGCCTATTTATGTACGCATGTGTTTTCATGTATGCATGCACGTATGCATGCGAGTATGTACGTAGGCCTATGTATGTATTTATGCATGCATTCATGTATATATGTATATATTTACGTATGCATATATGTATGTATGTATGTATGCATCCATGTATGCATGTATGCAAACATTTATATACGTATTTATGTATGTATGTATGTATGCCATTATGTATGTATGTATTTATGTATATATGTATACACGTATGTAGGTATGAATACAATGCATGTATGAACGTTAGAAGACTGTTTCACGAAGGTGGTCTAATACAGGAGAAGGCATGATGAGCTCGAGTTGAAGTGCGGAGGCGCGGGACCTGCTTATCTCCACAGCTAGAGAGTGCAGCGATCTCCGACCAGGTTGACTTGAAACTGGAAAACAAAGCTCCCCGATGTATGCCGGGACAGAGCCAATAATTGAGGCACGTGCAAGCAAGACGATCTTGATAGAAATCCACTCGGCTCTCGATATATGCGACATATATAATTAATTAACTATCTCCAAGACAGGAACCACTATACCATTTTTAATGGATCCAAATCCATCATCATCTCAATTAATGCCAGTGTTGTTCAGGGATCAGTTTTCGGCCCTACTGGTTTCATTGTCTGTATCTCTGATCTCCATCCAATTCACCATCAAAATCGTCTATCCAAATATGCTGATGATACATACTTATTAATTGGATCCAATTCATTAAATACAGCCAATGATGAAATCCAACATATTTACAATTGGTCTGAAACAAAGAACCTGAAAATCAATCCTGATAAAACTCGGGAAATGGCTATCATCAAACGCAACCAACCCTCTCTTTCTGACAACCCTTCAATCACAGGAGTTAAACGGTCAACATCAATCAAGATTCTCGGAGTCACCATCGGAGAAAAATTAACAGTCACAGAGCACATCAATCAACTGATAAAAAGTGGAACCTCCTCCTTTTTTGCACTAAGAACTATCAAAAATCATGGAGCATCTCAAGACTCACTACACCTCATCACTAATGCAACAATCGTATCTAGAACCTTATATGCCTCTCCAGCCTGGTGGGGCCTTATAAGTGGCAAGGATAAATTATTGCGCCTTGAACAATTCCTGAACAAACTCAAACGATTTGGATATGTTCAAGCTATCTCTCCCTCCATAGCTGAGCTTGTGCTCAAAGCCGAAATGGCCTTATTTAAAGCAGCTTTACTCAATGAAAATCACTCAATTAGATGTTTATTCCCAACCAACCATATTACTCCTTACTCCCTAAGAAATCGTCCTCATAATTTTAATCTACCAGATAAAGACTCTCGAAACTTCATATCTAGAATGTTATTTTCTAACTCTTACTAAGCTATTATTAACAATTAACAATTTTAATTCACTTCCTTGTACACCTACAGCGTTATGTCTGTTGTTTCATTAAACGAATATAAACATAAACATATATGCGACTATTTCGGTCATTGACTATTGCCAATTGGCTACAACTCTGGTTGCACAATGTATGACAAACTGGAGCTGGTGCAAGCGGAATCCTGATAAGCCCGCAAGGACTGAAATGCAATATTAATCCAGGCGCGTTGTAATGTAATGTAATCACACATTTATATAGCGCCTCTTCAAGAGCAACTCATCAGCGCCGCTCTCGACCTAACGCGTTAGGATGAACGATTGCACGAGAATCAATGCAGCGCTGACTGTTAGCTAGATTGCGTCTTGTGACCCGTATCTGACGCAGCTTATAGAAGCAGGACCTGCAAAGGAAGTTCACATGGTCCGCTATCGTGAAGTCCACGTTCCGCATTTCTGTCACAATGCCTTTTGTAGAAGCTACACACTCAAGCGCATCAGATGGGTGGCAACTGCAATACAGTTGTACGTCATAAGCATATTGGTGAATCCGCTCAGCATACTTACCGTACGCAGTTAATTGGAACACTCTGCCAGCGAAGGAGCCTAATAAGCCCTATCGATATGTCGAGTGCGCATGCGCAGTCACCCGACCCACTTAATTGTCCAAGAGGTCATTACTACCAACTTTGTCAACAAACCACGCAAGTCGTTATAGGTCGATTGCATTTAATGTTTAAGCCTTGTAGCATTGCTTCAAAAATATGAAAATCCATTCGTCTGGATCAACGAATCTGTGATCTGTGTTTAGCATAATTTCAACTCGAGTACTCTTACTTAGTGAATGCATGCGGGCAATGTTATGATGTCTGAATTAAACATCTTTAAACATCATTTTTCGGACCGCGGTTCGCTTCCCGAAGGTGGTTTATTTCAGAGATTTAAATCTCGGGCTAGCATGGTCCCAACACGGGGACCTTAAATGGTGTGGAACCCATTCAAACGGGCTGCGGTGATGAAGGATCTCACCCGATCAATTCATTGAAAAATGAGAAGGGTCGAAGCCATATACGGTTGCTATAGAAAATCGCATACATTTACATTTAATGAAACATTCACTACCAGTCATTGCAACAGAGTATGAAATGGTTACAGGTGTTGATTCTATGTAAAAGGATTAAATATACTGAAGTTTAATTTAATTAACTAATACTTTTAATATTTCCTGGTTAAGTTTGTGCATTGCTCTCAGATGCTGCAACAGATGCCACCATTCTAGGAAAACGAAAGTATTAAAACAAGTCTCTAGCATTGATTGGCAAACATCCCAGAATGATTTGTTAAACAATTTTCTTTCAAAAAAGGAGCCACACTTACTGAAAAATCACACCACTGCCTATTACCGAACTGCTATCTGCATTTGAATATGTGTTACTTTTAATGCTGATGAGTGCGACTTAACATGACATCAGCAGTCACAAGATATGGCACAGGTGGTTTCAGCAGGATCTATGTCTGCAAAACTAATTGGACACTTAACCTCAAGCAATCCCTCGCCACAGCATCTATTAAGTGACAATTCTATCTGGTGAAGCACACAATACTGAATGTTTCTTATGAATGTATAAGCCACATTCCTGTTGGAACTGCTAAGTTTTCATGATCCAAGTTTTGAACCACATATATGTTTCAACTTCTTCCACTTTCCTTTCATGGCCACATCTCAGAGATCAGCAGTAACATTTTTGCCCTCCATTATCAACTTGATAACAGAAGTGGCATCACACACTTTATCAGAAATAATTTTTTTGCTCGTGTAAAAACTTCATGTGCAAAACAAACCAAAGTGAACTTTTACTTTGACCACGTGTTTTCTTCAATCTGCTTAAGTTCAAACTCAAAGTATACAGGCAGAACAAAATCAGTAGCACAATAAAAACGTTTAGCATAATGTATGATGTGTGATGTCAATCAATCAATTAAATATTTGTTTATTGAAAGATTCCCGTCGACACGTGATGGGATTTCACAGTGTTACAAAGACAATAATTGCAAGTGAAAATAAATCATACAGTGCATATTTTAACTATAACTAGGGGGACAAAAGTCCCAGTAGTTTTAGGATTTGTCCCAGTATAGTTTGGGTGATTTGTCTCTGTAACACTACTTTTAATGTAATATTACAATATTAAAACGAGTGATCTCTCTCTCTCACTATGACAATCTGAGAACGAGCCACCGACTGTTACTTGTTTTCTTTGCTTAACCAAATTGGAAAATAAAGTTGATCGTGGTTGCCGAAGTCAAAGCTATCATTGTTTGTTGTACCTGCAGCTCATCCACTGGGTCACAGTCACTCAGCCTGTCACTGACTTACTTTTATCAATTATGTTGGTAGTATGGTTGAACCAGGGCTGTAGTCGAGGTATACGCGGGTATATAGCGTATACTCACCTCTACAGACCGTATACTCACCTCACAAAATATTTATATTTATTTATATTAAATACTGTAGTGTATACTCACAAAATACTGTAGCGTATACTCACCTCTAATTTGTTTCGGAAAACTAACCGGTAGCGTATACTCACCTCTAATTTGACCACTACAGCCCTGGGTTGAACTAATTATGTCATATTTTCAAACTTCTATGCATGACTTTAATCAGGATATGTATAATAATAGAAAGGAAATTTGGTAAAATAAAGTGGCTAAAATGGGCTCCATTTGGCAGCCAATGCTGTAAAATGCGTTGTCCGCTGGGGCTTCGGCCCAGACACCCTAGTCGTGGCTGACTGTCCCACTAGTCAAAATTCATTAAAATATGCATTGAAATCAGAAAACAGTTAATGAAAGAGACTGAAGAGATTAATAGATTTTAAAGTAAAGTAGCCTATACATATAAAAGAAAAGCAGTATAGTGCTAAAATAGTTAATTGTTAATAAGTGTTTTTATAGAGCTTAAGGGAGATAAAGTTTTTGTCGTTTTTATCAAGTAGGCCTAATGTGAAATTATGAGCCCGTGGCCGGAAATTATGAGGGATATTGCGATCAAGTGCAAAATATGGTCGCTGACCATGGCCGTGGTCTGTAATGGCTGTCTTAAGGAGGCGTTTATCTGTCTGTTTTGTCAACTCAGAAGCGATTTGAATGGATGGGGAAAGTAGGCCAGAACGTCGCATTTTCTTCAGCAGTGTTTCAACCCTCTCCCTGTCTCCTACTTGGGTACCAGGCCTGGGTGTCGACTCGTATTCCTCTGTTCAAGACTGACATCAGCTGATCGGACATCAGCTGATCGGTCATACCGGTACTGTTGCGCTGCCGAATGTAGTTTTGGCTAAATGCGGCATACGACAAAGCCACCAACTGTTGTTTCTTACTACATTGAATAATTGTTAATCCCAGATTCCCGAAAATTTTCTTAATACATAAATATTCCAAATTCCAACGTTTGAAACCATCTAAATCATTAATCCTATCCATATTTACCACAGCAAGACCAATACTTCCGGTAGTGATGACCTATGTAGGTCGAGGTGACCTAAATAGGTCACTGAGATGTCAAACCCGCTTATACGCCGAAGCTTAGAAGAACTAAGTCACTAACAATTCATACCCATGGCTGTCTCAGTGTTAGCTTAAGTTAAGAGTAATTACCCATTGACCGTAATTTCCTTGTACCGTAATGTTTGCTTGTTATTTCGTACACAGGAATAAATCTTGTTAAAATAGGAATAGAGTTAAATTTTATTTAATGAGCTCACCAGTGCCGTCTAGAATTCATAAGCATATTGTCATAAGCATATTGGTGAATCCGCTCAGCATACTTACCGTACGCAGTTAATTGGAACACTCTGCCAGGGAAGGAGCCTAATACGCCGAAGCTTAGAAGAACTAAGTCACTAACAATTCATACCCATGGCTGTCTCAGTGTTAGCTTAAGTTAAGAGTAATTACCCATTGACCGTAATTTCAATGTACCGTAATGTTTGCTTGTTATTTCGTACACAGGAATAAATCTTGTTAAAATAGGAATAGAGTTAAATTTTATTTAATGAGCTCACCAGTGCCGTCTAGAATTCTGTGAACTTCATTTCGAAAGAAGTTGGTCGTAAGGATGCTGATCCATTGCGAACAGACATTTCCAAGTCTGCTAATCGCAAGATCAGCTTTTTCTTTCCACACACTTTTGACCAGCTTCATACTTTTCACTTCCATAACTACGGCTTTAATGAGGATACGCTCAATTAGCTCGATCGGTAGATCTTCCAGCTACAGGAATAATAATAGCAGACAACAACACATCTGTTTACCAACAGTTCTTTGGAACTCTAGCATAAAATCAAACAAATGGAAAGTGCTGACGACCAATCCTCTCTCTCTCCTCTCTCTCTCTCTCTCCTCTCTCCTCTCTCCTCTCTCTCTCTTTCTCTCTCTCTCTCTCTCTCTCTCTCTCTCTCTCTCTCTCTCTCTCTCTCTCTCTCTCTCTCTCTCTCTCTCTCTCCTCTCTCTCTCTCTCTTCTCTCACTCTCTCTCTCTCTCTCTCTTTCTCGTCTATACGAATGTAGCATGATTTCCCGCCACTGAATAATTGTTCATTGCCATTCAACGAAACATCAGACTTCCATACAGCATAGGGTCAAAAGTGGTGGTGACTGTCACAGTCCGAAGTGACCAGACTCTCGACGGCAGGGGCGTCATCTTCAGTGACTCCTGCCGCTTGGTGTTTGTTACCGATCTGACAGGCTACGCAATTGCTGCGTGTTTCTCCGCCAGTAAATCAATTCCTGGAAACCAAACCTTTGGAGAGCGCCCGATTCTTGCTCTGAACACTCATTTTTGAAGATATAGAATGGTCGGATATCATACGTCACTTTGCTCACTGAAGCCCATTCTTCGTCGCTTATATGCTTGATCACCTTAGTCAATGTTTTCCCACCAGCGAGTTGATTCCTGGAAACCAAACCAAACCAGCGCCTTCGTTTTTACAATTCCTTGGTGACCTGCATGTGCTATTTGTATAGTCTTTACTTGGAGTGCGCGCGATTCTTGATCCTCTGAACACCATATTGGCACCTGGGGATAAGGACAACTTATTTCTTAAGATATAGAATGGTCGGATATCATCCGTTACTATTCCCTTTGAAGGCCACTCTCCACCGTTTATACACTTGATCACCCTAGTCAATGCTTCGTCCAGTTGCGTCTCCATTTTAATATCTTCTCTCGTCATCGCTTTGGGTAAGGTCATAGCGATTGTCAAGTTCACCTCCGCCTCCAAATCTTCCTCCAACGTCCCCGAATATCTGGTTTCACTCGGGGTCGAAACAGACAATCGCTGGGTTGCTTTTGTGTCGAAATAGTCTCAACCTGAAAGCTGTATGGGAGTAACCGCATGCTTCACCTCTCTAGCTGAATAGGTTGTTTCTTTCTAGGATGACTCAAAATCTGTTCTAAGGGCTTATTGTCAATGCTGAGTTTCAAATGTGCACCACAAATGTAGATCCGGCAATGCTCACATCCTTACACAACTCCGAGCATTTCTTTCTCAATCGGCGAGTATCTCTTTTCGGTGTCCGTCAAGACTGTTGGAAGCCGTGGATCAAAGTAAGCAAATGTTGTGCTTTCAGCTATGTGGCTTTTCATGTTCTGAATTGCATGTTGTTGCTCCTCTGCCCAAAACCATCCGACGTCCGCATTCAGTAAGTTTCCGCAGCGGCGCCGCGATGCTTGAAATATTCTTTGCATAGCGAGCACAATAATATTATGTTACCACACCAAGGAAACTTCTCAATTGTAGATGTTGGTAGGCTGCGTCATTATTTTGCTGAGCGGACTTGATCCTTGGCGGATCAACTGACACGCCTTCCTTTACAGAGCGCAAAAGCACAGGGAGAGAGTTCCAAAAATAACCCTTAGACGGCCGCTGGTGTGAGACCCAGATGATTCGTTGAGAACTGTAAAATTCCTAGTTTGAGCGGTACCAAGATGAACACCGTCTTCACCACCCTCTCGCTGTTTCGTGCCTCTGACTCAGAGGTAGTGCCTCCTTTTTGCTAAAACCGTCTGTCTGTTGTTCTGCATTGACAGCATAATCGTTTTAGTCTCTGTTCCGTTCTGCTAAATCCATTGTGCGTGCTGTCTAATAGTTCAGCAAGAGTGATTGTTGAGTTTCTTAAAACACACCGTCTTAATGATTGTGAGGAACAGGAATGAATTATTTGCGCCAGCATTTCTTTACCAGTGTTTTGCGAGAACTCGTAAGCGTACTGGATATTGGTCGAGAGATTTTCCTGGTTCTTGTCTCGCCGACGAAATACATAGGTTTCAGACTGAACATTTTTCGTTCGGCTTAAAGCGTGAGAGCTGGCTGTGTAAATATTCGTCTCGCTTTTACCTGGGATCAAATTAAGTGTTTCAGCGATTTCATACACCCGAGAAGTGACTAGATGGAGGAGTGCCTTCTGGCGTACGCTGTCGGCTATCAACATGGCGATTAGCATGTTTTCGAATCGAGACAGCCATTTTTGCCATCTTGGACCAAAAGAGGTAGATTCCACCCACATCAAATTCAGGAAATGACGGAAACAACGTCGCCATTTTCCCTCGTTTATTCGATAAATTTTCACCGTTATGACACCTGACTGCAGCCAGTCCTCGTCCACGCGATTGACGACAACCTCTCTCAAACATGATCACGAGTCCTCAACCAGTGACAGAACCCATCCCGTCGAGCCAATACATAGATCCAACTCGAATCATTGTGAAAAGTCCACGGCTCCTCGACTCGAGGACGACGGTCCAGCCAGCGACAAAAATCCTCCACGCGCTGCTCCCGAACCGTTGTCCATGTTCGTATTGCTCGGGTCATGCAGTACAACGTCCATCTCGCGACTAGCGACCAAACAGCTGACCATAGCGCTGAACCATTGACCACCGTCGGAATGTTCGGAACGATATCTTGTTCCTCGGTCTGCTCACCCAATCTCCTCACATGTGTCGATAGCGGCAGCAACCGCCACCTTCAGTCGACTGCAGACGCTGTGAGCACGTCTGCCATTCAAATCGTCCAGATAAGAGCAAGGTTTCTCGTCCTCGACCTCATCACAGCGCAGCTTCTCCACGACACAACTCCAGGACATCTGACACCACGTTCCACACATCCTCATGTCGACGGAACTCAAACGAATGATATGTCAGCAAAACCAGCAGCGGACCAAGGCGAACCAACATAGCGCTCTACCATCTCTGGAACGGTAGGTCGACTCCATTGCGTCGCTTTCGGCCGATCCCCCGTTTGTAAGATTCCATTCGTCGTAGGGGTAACTGGTCCCTTTTTAACATTTGCCATCGTTGACTCTGTTCGTCAGGTTCAGTTTAAACGCATTACCTTCATTTGTCAAATTTGTTTAAAACGTTTGCGAAGACCAGTAACAGACATTGACTTAAAACGAAATCCCCTCATGTGCCACTTTCTCCTCCTTTTATACTCTTTCCTCTTACATCTTTATGAATCACTTCACAGATACAAGTACCTTGGTATCCAGTTCAAGTAGGAGTTCAAGTACTTAGATAATTCATAGGCGTAGGAGGCGGGGGGTCAAGGGGGGCAAGCGCCCCCCCAAATTTCGGGCATTCCTGTTTTTCGGGCAAGTAGGCACCGGAAAATATGCTGAACAATTTGCCCGAATCGGGATAGTATTAGGCTATTAGTAGCTACTTGCTCGCAAACCACTGTAGCATTTGTCACGGCTTCGTCTCCCGACTTGGCCTATGACAGAAACGGCCAGCACAGCGTGGTGATGGAAGAACAGCAGATGCCTCAAACTATATCACATCTCACAGGAGGCCACATCAACCGAAGAGTACCCTCTATCCACCCCTTCGCCGTTATCACCCCAGAAACTGGTGTGTAAGCTGGGCACCTGCCTGCCTGCCTGCCTACCTGCCTGCCTGCGTTTCACTCTACCGGACTTTAGTCAGCTTAGCAAGAATGATGGGGGCGATACAAGGGATCGTGGAGGAGGGGAGTGGAACACAGAGGTTGTGGGACAGGGAACACGGGTCAGACTGACTTGGAAGAGTAACTCGGATAGATAGAAACGATAGAGATTGGTACGTATATGTAATCTGTATATGTAGGTGACTAGGTTGTTACATTAAAACTCTAAAAACCTCCTCTGGTCCGAGATTGAATACGTCGCGCTCTCTACAGGCCACGACAGGGTTTAGAGAGACGCGACAGCATTTACAGCTTTATTCTATGATTTACTAAATAATTAGTTACTTAGCTACTTGCCTACTTATAGCATCCAACATGTGGGCTGGATACCGACTTCAGAAAAGAAATAAATTCAAGTTCTGTTGCACTCCACTTTTCGGCGTGCAGGTCGGGAAGTCAGCGTTGTGTTAAGACATTTCTCTCATGTTTGATATTTACTTAGTTGTGAATTTGTGGCTCAAAACTAAGTGTTAATTGTTAGCATCAGTTATCAAGTTAGAATGTTAACTTTGTAATGGCCGAACCTTCGCAAAAACGAAAGTATCGACAGCGTGTTACGTGCAGTGAATGTGGTAAGGATTCAGACTACGCAGATCAGCCTGGTAAAAATCACCAGAGTAAAAATGTTAAGTTCATCGCTGTGCGTGAAAAGTCCCAAAAGCAGCAGACTTTTTCGTGCAACCAAAGCAAACCGCAGTCTCACAATCTGCCTCAGATAGACCTATGCTCAGTCTGCTGTCTGCACCGGACACATCTGGTGTAAGCTTATCGACAGACGACAGTTGCGTCAAACGATCGAGCTGTTTGGTGAAAACGACCCTAGGGTAAGTTCAAGTTTTGATGAAGGTGATGCTGACCAACCTGAGTCTGAGAATGAGAACTTCAACACTCCCTCTAGCGATGATGTAATGAAGGATTGCCAGCCTTGCCCAAACCAACCAATGCTCAAAGAGTAATGTCCAAAAAGAATCGGACGTGAAGGAACTGGAAGGGATTTTAATCCTGAATGGTTCAAGAGCAGGCCCGCCGAAAGGGGGGCAGAGGAGGCTAATTCTCAGTGGCCCGGGGACTTTTTGGGCTGTTCTAGAGAGTGATTGTTCTAGTGTCAGTGACTATAAATGCACGACGCCATGGCAATTACTCGGATTTTTTTCGGGCAGAAATAAAATCTTGCCCCCCCGCCGCTGAAATGTCCCCTACGCCTATGCTTAGATTATAATACACATTCGTGTGGCTACTGCAAGAACAAGAAGATACTAAATCCACTGTGTATTTTAACCGCTTTTTTCTTAAGATACATGCACTTTTGAATTGCTGTAGAGAAATATTTGCGATGTGAGCATCTTGTCACTCGTGTTCAGTCTATGTGATTTTAGTAATAAACCATTATAAATAAACACAATTTCCACATGTGCGTTAGATGCAGGCAGAGTCAGGCAGACTCACTGCTCTCAGCATAGTTGTTCAGGTGTCATAATGTTTAAAATAAGTGCTAGTTGTGAAGTTATTCATACAGTTTTGTCGAGAACAGCTTTGCTGCATTTCCAAAAGTCGAAACAATCGCCTTCATCAAAGTTACCATAGTTTTCTAATGATAAAACTCGCATTTAACAGATATAACATTTCTGAAATAGAGAAATTATCACAACCATACTGTACGACTCTAGAAATATTGGAATATTTGTATATTTATCACAAACATTGTTAGCGTCCGTATGCTCCATGTTAACAAGACACATGAAGGTAATTCTAATCAAGATGTGGTCCATTTAAAACCGGTTTTCGCCAAAGTGCTGTCAGTGTGTCTAAACCTTTCGAGTTAATAACTGAAAGCTAAGTAGTAACCTATCCTTGTGACTATTAAAGCCTAGAAGTTGTTCGTGTGCTGTATGTTTCCAGTTTAAAATACTGCTGTCACAGAGGTAGAGTCTCAAGTACAAGTACTTTGGTGTTAAGTACAAGTACGATTACAGGTACTTAAAAACTGTACTCGAGTACAATTACCAAGTGCTCTGATGTCTTCCATCAGAGTACATCCGACTATAAACCAAACTAAGCAATTCACAAAGTTTTAGATCGAATGAAGGTGTATTTTAATGACGTGTAGCTTACGTTTTTCTCACGTACTGGATCGAGCTTTGCACGTTTTGCCGTGTTATCTTCTGCATCTTTATTTGGGATCACTAGAAGAGAAATAAATGCAATTATGTGCAAATGTAATTATTAGCCTTGATTTTTACATACAATTTAGTTTTGGTATAAAACAGCTAAGCAATGACCTGAAAACTATCTTCCCCCGTCTCAAACAACGAGTTCATTTACGTTGTCATCTGAACAATGAAACTGGAATTTTGTACTCAGTCGAAGCTGATTCCAAATATCTCAACCAACGGCTTCACTATCGTCATTATCGGAACACACCCTCATCGACTCATTTGGACATTTAGTCACCGAATTCTGCTTGTGTTGACTGGACGAAAAGTAGTATGGTCTTACTACGTTAACATTGTATTTGTCCAATACCTGCGAATAACGGTTCCGTGAATGCGAATTAGGTCGTCCAGTAAGGGACAGCAGACAAGAGTGCCTTAGATGAGAAGCGATACGAAGTTGTTGGCAACGATCGGTGAATGATGTGGGGTTAGCGTGCGTCAGAGATGATGGCTACATAACGACGAATGGCTGATACTGGCCGTGGAGAGTATGGCCACGATGATAGCTGTGCGTCACATAACGATGGCTACATAACGACGCATTCTGTGTGTACTGACTGGACGAAAAGTAGTATGCCATACTAAGTATGGTCTTAGTACGTTAACATTGTATTTGTGCTGTTTTATACAAGCTTAGGCATAGTATACTCGTTACAGCATTTTATTTACTGTTGGTGGAGAAGCCGCGGTTTCGCATCCTTTTCGTACCTACCTGTATTTTTACGACAGCTGGTCCGAGAAGGACTCCATCATTGGCCAGTTTCTGAAATATCGACTCAAGTAGATGTATACTAGCGCTTAGGGCGCAACCAGCTTTAAAAAATAAGGGGACACCACTTTTAAGGCGCCTCAGAAGCCGTGATGGCCTATAATGACATAATTCATATTATGGCGCAAAATCTAGACATATCTACGAGACGCTTTTCGATTTAATAGAGCGCATTTTCTGCGGTTTTGACGCAGCAATCAATTAACCAATCAATTAGTCAATCAATCATCAATCAACCGAAATAGTCATTCAATCAGTCAATGAGTCAAATGAAAATCTACACATCTCTTTAAGATTATCTACTCAGAAACGCTATATTTCCTCTGGTCCTATGCAGCGTTTTGGGCGCAGCAATCAATTTGTCAATCAATTAGTCAATCAATCATCAATCGACCATAATAGTCACACATTCAATCAATCGGCCAATCGAATTCTCTACAACAATATACTCAGAAGCTCTGCGTATTTCCTCTGGCACCATGTCAGGTTTTTAAAACAGTCAATCAATTGGTCAATCGAAATTTATATAGCAACCCACCTCTTGTAGGGGGAAAAAAATCGTGGATTGCCTTAACACATCAAACCGCAAAAGTGTCGTTTGCTGCCGGCCGAGAACCTCCCACGAGGCCGGCCCAAACCATTGGAGTGTGCCAGTAAAAATTATAGCCCACTAATCGTACGGCGGTGGTGCGCTAGGAATTACAGACTCACTACTCGAACCACCTAGGATGAAAACTTTTATGTTGAGGTTCGCGGGCAAGACCCAGCGCTGGTTAGTTTCTTGATTAGTTCTGCCACCATCTGGTCTTTGCTTTGACTCGGCAACTCTTTTTTTCCATTCTTGCTTTGTATATCACGTTTCATCGTTCTATATTTCTCCTCCTCTCCCAGAATAAGTTTATATTCTTCATCGCTAATAGCCGTGTCTTCCAACGCCCGAGAAATGTGGTCATGGACCGTGTTTAGTTTACTTTCCGCTAAAATACAAATTTCGTCATGTTTTGAAGCTTTGGCAACAAAACTTCTACTAACAACATTTCCAATAATATCCAGAAAACTCGTCGCTATGGCCAAACTCTCTAGAACAATACCAGGAATAAAACCAATACCAGTGGCTAACATAGCTGCCCCACCCACCCCAGTTCCAAGACTAACCAGAGCAAGGCCAGCCGAGGCCCCATTAGCCACATCTACAACCCTCTTATACTTTTTGCACAGTTGTCCGCGACTTATAGCCTCAGACCTCAGGAATGCTTCTATTTCGCCAATCTTCTGCAGACGAAACGTCCTCGACGTCGTGTCTGACGAAATTGTTGACTCCATAAGCGTTGGGTACAAAGACATACTTTTTATAGTTGCTCTATCAGTAACGTTACGTTTAACTCAATAGTTGAAGTACTTAAAACGCCTATCTTTTTTCCTTCAATTCGAAAACTCGTTTGTCCTGGAATGAATATTGCCCTAGATGCATCAAATTGTCCACTTTGAATGTCAACTGTACGATCGATGCTACCCGCGGCTGTAATAATGCGAACTGACGCATCACCGGTACTAACACCAAACATTGTAAGCCTCCAGAATCCGCGGTCTAATGAGACCGTCTCATTATTAGTTTGCAACGTAATACAGGGATAACGTGCCGCGGTCAATGGAAGCGTTTGCCACGAACTTAGAGTCACAGTTTTGGTCGCTGTGTAAATATCGCGGCTGTGGTAATCATCCGACACGAAATCGATGTGAATTTGGGGAACCGCGTCTAACATATCTGCGGTGGGCTTAGGGATACTATATCCCCAGTTGGTAAGGCCAACCAAATCATCGAGGTTGTACTTGTGCATATTTGTTTCTCCTTTTTGTCGGAGATAACCACGAATCTTGTAGTGTGAGTCGGCCATTATTAAGTCTTACGTGTCTCCAACTTTAAAATATGTGTAAATCTGGAAGTGGGTTATTATTAGAGTAGTTAGAGTTGCGCTGGTGGCAAGCACCGTCAGCTTGTATGTGGTGTATGCGTTGTCCGAGTCAATGGTAAAATTCTGCGTAAATAAATCCAAAGCGGTGTTGGAGGTGAGGAGATCTGTGAACACATCAGTATTCCGAACGGCCCCACTTATCTTCCAGGACGTGATAGACGCCGTAGTAGGATTAGCTCCCCCAGCCAGGCTAACCTTCCATATTCGCACTGGCGTGGGGCATATAATCTGTAACCAAGTCCCAATAATATCAGCGGCGGCGGGCTCGGCCCTCCACTCACCTCCGACTGCTGGGTTGAAAGCCATATAAGGCGAGTAATCGGGAAGAGATGCGCTGGCTGATACGTAAAAACCGCTATGTTCATAGGTTTTTAGTGGCGGAATGTGACCGCTATAGTTGAGAAACTTGATGTTGTTCAAGTACTGTCTTAGAGCGGCCTCTTTACTGTCTGTATACCTTTTAATGACAACAGCCTGAGTATCGACATATTGTTTGTTCACCACGTTCAAAGGCTCCGTCGGTATTTTATTTAACTTAGTCATTTTGCCAGTTACGATCCTTGTCACCTGACCGATGCTTGCCGCGTCGGTATTAGATGTTGAGGCGCCTGTGTAAAGCCCAGTCACCCTCTTGCCACCCATAGCTAAATTTCCAGTCATTGCGCCGCCAACTTTAAGCACGCAAGCGCTCCTGGCGATAACATCTTGCGCGTTGGCGTAAGTTTTAGCAGCTTCAGCTTTCTGGTCCGCGTACTCCCTGGTAGCGGCCGCCTTTTGATCTGTATATGTCCTGACTGCCGCATCTTGGAAATCAACGTAACTCTTATTGGTTATATGGAACGGTTCCTCGGGAGCCGTTTCTTTATTTGTAGTGGCATTGTTGATCAGATGTGCCACTTGTTTCAAACTCGCAGCATCGCTATCGGATCCTGGAATCCCTATTGGAAGTCCAGTTACTCGGTGGCCACCCATAACTAAACTTCCAGTCATTACACTTCCAGATTTGAGCACACACGCGTTCTTGACGATAACATCTTGCTCGTTGACGTAACTTTTTACAATATCATCCTTTTCGTCCGCATACTGCCTAACGGAATCTCTCAGCACCTCGTTCTTCTCGTCCGTATACTGCTTGGCATCGACAAGCTTCTGGTCTGCATGGTTCTCGGCTGCGGCTGCCTTCTGGTCCGCGTACAGCCTGACTGCAGTGTCCAGCAGAGTGTCCTTATCGTCTGCGTAACGTTTAACGAGACCAGTTACCTCGGAGCTTAAGCCGTCTGCATACAACTCAGCTTGTTGCGCCCGCTCTTTCGCGTACTCCGTTATTTGTTTCCAACTCGCAGCGTCGGACTCCCCCACCAATTCGTCCCAACCCTCGTCTTCGCTGTCAGATCCCGGAGTGTCCGTGGGCAAACCAGTCAATTTATGACCGCCCATTTTTAGAACGCCAGACATCGTTCCACCGGTGATTTGTAAGTTGTCCTGATCTATGATGTCTGCATAAGCCTTTGTTGCAGCGTCCGTTTCCATCGTGGGCGTTCCCACATTTGTCAGCCGAAAACCTCCAGCCGATAGAATTCCCAACATGGTATCACCAGCCTTGTGGACGAGCCCAGCGGCGCTTATCTGCCCCCCTCCCACCCCACCTCCACCGTCTCTTCCAAATTTATCAACCGGCATTTTTATATACAAAAATGGTGACGGAAGTCTAACATAGGTCAAGAATGATATCTTCAAAATTCTTTCCAGCAGTGAGCTCTCTTAGCACGGTCAGGCAGAGATGACCACAGACCACATCATCGGGACCCTGCAGCTGGAACGTCTGTGTTCTTATGGAACGGTTTAAATATCGAGAGATTTCGGTAGGCGGATCCAGCCCATAACTGTCAAAATAGACTGCTGTAGGTCCATCTATCCAATAGGCGACCCAGTGAGTACCATCGCCGGAACCGGAATCTAAATTAACAACTCCACACTCCTTCCCACGAGCCACGGCTGGCAGACCATCTCGCATGAAAACACCGCGGAAATGCGGCAGACCTCGGGCGACTTTCTCTATGTCGAAGTTGCTAAGAGGTTTTAGTTTTTTTGTCCGATGTAGAGACCCGATCCTTTACACATTGGGCAACAACCACCACGAGTCTCACGCCCGAGATATAAACCAGTCCCGCGGACCTGGGCCTCGAGTTCGCGATTGTGACGCTCCGCCTCCGCCAGTGCGGCGTCGTTGGCCTGTTTGCTCTGCACAGCCTTTACAACTCCGGCAACGCCACCCGCCGCGGATAACCCACCAAAAATCAATGGCAGGAGAGCCAGTAGTGGAAGAAATCCGCCCGATTTTGTCATCTTTTTCAATTGCGTTTTGGTGAATCTCAGCTCCATGCCAACGCCTGCGGTAATCTTCTTCGCTATTCGGGCGGCTTGAACTTTTGTCAGCGCGAGCTTATCGTCTCCACGAAGCTGGTCATGAGTGAGTCGAATCGTGGCACCAGTGCCATCGCGCGCAGCTTTAGCCAATGTTTGCTTTTGCCCTTCGGTCAGTAAAAGGCCGAACGCAACGTATTCAGTTTTCATTTTTGCAAAAAATATATCAAAAGAGGGCCTTGTATCTAAATGTGAAAAAACGATTTCTAGTAAACGACGTTGAATTTGCTGCCATCCGATTCAAAATTCAGGAGTCGGTCGCTGATCAAGACGGCATAGGCTGTCGTATTATTTGGTACCACGGCGTTAAAGTCCACCTTGATTTGTATGTCCTGTACAGAGGTTTTTAGTCGTTCAGATTGCCTCCGCACGTCCAGGACGAAGATCGGAAACAAATCTACAAATTCGATTGGTGTCAATTGGCATGACGACTCACGCGCGTCTATACCGCAATATTCCTCCTTGAAGTCACGTAGGGCCTTGTAAGCGCGAGAAGTTGTCCTCTTGGTGAAGTCGAGATTCATGTCAACCACCGGGTAACGATCGGTGTTGAGCAAAGCGAATATGTTGCGAACCTGTGCATGGTCAAACAGTGCCGGATTCTGGCCTTGATGTGCATTCTTTCCAGTCTGAAAAGCAACAAGAATCCAGCGTGGCTTTTCCGTGCCCGACTTAACGCTCAAACGCCAGGAAAAAGTCGTCGCTCGTGGCACCGCAATGTTGTCGCATTGCATGGCGCGGAATGCTACAGGTACCTTAACATTGGCTTCAATCTGCTTCATAAGCATGCTTTTATACTCCAGAGCGGGTATTATATGCGGCATGAACCAGGAGAGTTTAGTCAGCGTGATCTGGCCATTGGTCGCTGCGGCTTCCTTGATGATCGCGTCTGCATCCCCCTGCCGGCTCAGCAGTAAGGAGTGTTTAATCCCGTATACGACTTTGTGGTAATCATCGCAAAAGCCGAATAGATGTCTTAAGGGAACGATGAATGAAAATGTGCCAATAGGGTCTGGCTTGCCAACGATCATCAGTCGACGGGCCTCAAAGCCGATATTCGCAGCCGCCGCCGTCGCACTCGTGTCCTTCTGCCAACACATGTTTAAACCTTCACCTTTGGAAAAATCATCGCCGTATACCAGCATGCCTTTCATCGTCGTGGCTTGCCCAGGTGACATGACATTCTCTATCTCGGTGTTGTTAGCCAGGTATCGAATCTGAGAAAACATGTACGGGATGGCGTTGTTGATGAAATCAATGACACCAACGAGTCTGCGATGTAAGCCGCGCCAGTTGATGTAAGCCTGCCCTCCACAAGAAGGTAACTCTTAGAAGGCTGTGTGAAAATGTCTTGGTTCTGGATGTCGATCTGTATGGCCTGGCCATTGTTAATAGCTGCGGGATTTTGTGATTCATACTCGCGGTATTCAAACGATTCGATGCTATTATCATCGGGTACCGCCGAAGCGATGTCCAACATTTCACTCGGCACGTTAAATGCCGCCATTATTATAGTTAAAAAAGTTCAAGCTTCAATTATTAATCATGCTGTAAATGAATTTCATATGTGGTGGGTTAAACATTTTTTTTGCGTTTTGTGAATATTTTTATTTCATTTTGCGAGAAACAGACCCTTACCGCCGCGACTCGGCTTTATAGTCTTGAAACCGGATCCAGCAATGCGGCTGTTTATGTCAGCCATTGTCGGAACAACGGGTGGCGGACTTACAGCCAGTTGTTTCAAGTACTCGATGCTCTTGTCGCTGAGCGCCTTCTCCAAAGGTACGGGAACCGCTACTGGTGCTTTTGCGCCGGCAACAGCGCGTCTCGCTTTCACGGCATCAACGATCTGCCTGACGGCGGACGCCGTTGTAGCGCCAGCTTTCACCACATTACCAACTACATCGGCAACGTTTGTTATTACACCTTTATTCGCCGAAATGAAGGAGCCTGCACGGCCAAGGAAGCCCGCGATTTTGGGTATCCAGTCGAAAAGTCCACCACCCACGACACGACGCCGCTTTTTAATTCCAAGAACCAACATGAGAATATTTAAGTGTGAAAATCTACGCACTGCGGACGTGAAACCTTATAGTTACTGTCTCACCGCGGAGGTTTAATTGTTCACCATTCTGGTCGGTCAGCCACACACGAATGCCCTGTACATTACCAGCCGGTGCAACTGGTAGGTACACCAGATTTTTCGGAGACTCGATTACCTTGTAGCCGGGCGACACATCCGGAAAAAAACTGTAGATTACTGGCAGCTGGCTACCATTGCGATACGATCCAGATATAATGTCACAATTTACCAGGATTGTGTCCACCCGGAGAATATCGACTGGATTTTCCCCCTCTTAATAACCATGATCAAGTCTCTGAGGGTTAAAACCGAGCATTTGCCTGATGGTAGATTGAGCCATATTTACTATATAAAGGGCATTCGTTATCTTTACGAAGGCGCGTAGGGTGGATGCGTTAGCTCCTATAGTAATAGGAGAATTAAAGCCGAGTTGAACAACACCTGTCGGCGGCGGATTTTGCTTTTCTAACTGCCGGCTGATTTCATCATTAATCTGTGCGATCTCGTAGCTTCCGTCGGGCAAAATGATCGTCTTCCACGCCTGTCCATTGGTGGAGCTGTAGACGAACTTGTTATTTGAGCTGTCAATGTTCGGAATAGAATTATAAGTTTCAAGATTGACCAAAGCAAGCTCAAAGCGTCTTTTTGGATCCAGGTACAGCGGTGGTGAGAAAGCCGTGGTCCACCCTGTAGAATCTGAGGAAACAACTATACTAAAATTCTCCTTAGGCTGCAAAAGTTCTCGAATTTCTTCGAGTAGTTTCTCCGAGCGTTCCATCTGGTGTACTTTATTTTATGAGCATGTTTCTATTCAATTCGAGTGCCAGCTCTTTGGAGATCGCACCGGAACGCAGTAACTCGTCAAGAATGGCGGAGATTTCGTTGCAGAGACCAGTGTTTCCCGCGGCCCTAGAGGCCACCAAAAGCTGCAACCTCTCTACCAGGGCGTTTGGATCGTTGTAAAATTGCACCGCGCCGTCTCGAATCAGCTGGAACTTTTTACTTTTCCGGCCATGAATAGGCAGACCAGACATCTGTACGAGCTTTTTAAAAGTCTCGATTGCCTGAGGCGAGTATTGCTTAGTCTTAACGAAGCGTTTCGTTAACAGGCTGAACAACGACTCATCGGCCGGAGATTCGAGAACGAGGCTGCCACCTTTAAAGACTCTCAGTCTACCAGCAGACAGCGCGACGGGGTCGACGGAGAGCTCACCCAAGGCGCTACCTTGTAATTTAAGAGGAACGGCTGGGACACTGAAACCTTTTCCCTTTTTGATGAGTTTGTGGCCCTCTATCAGTGTATCTATTCGCTTTCTATATTCCCTTAGGGCTTCAATATCTGCAGTCACCGCATCTATCTTTTCTTCGTCTTTTTGCTTTTTAGCCATCTTTTTCTCTTTGCCCAGGGTGTAGCAATTATAATGATTTACCTCGGCGATTATATTTTCAGCACCTGCCTTGTCGGCTAGATCAAGCTCGCTCGGAGGTTTGAAACCGTGCCGTGTGATTGCCTCAACGTTGAGATATTTGTTTGGATCGACTAACAATGCGGGGGGGATTCGGGATGCTGGAAGCGCTGGAAGGGCTGGAGTAGCTGCTGTTCCTGCGGAATCACCGAACAACGCCGCTATCGGGTTAAAATTAGCAGACTCTGAAATCTGCGCCGGCAAATCCTGTAAAGCGCTGGTAACTTTCTGCAGCTCCTTAGACGTAGCCGCCTGGGATTCAGCTGTGGCTGTGGCTATTGGTTTGAAAAGCTTTGCCGCATCGTACTGAAGGTTGGCTTCACCGAGTTTCTCAGCCACGAAACGCTGTCTCAATCGATTTCTGCGAGCTAAATAATCCTGAGTTAACGCGTCTCGCTCCTGTTTAGACGAAACTTTTGTCCACATCGTGGTTGTATGTCGGCTATATGTTGCCTATATCGTGTCTTTAAATACTTGCCTTGGGCTTATAGAAGCGATCGAACCCGCAACGATATTTTCCGTCGTACACTTTAGACGTCAAATCTATGACTGCGAATCCATATGGCTGGGCAGCACACTCGCTGAAGAACGTACGGAACTCATCGAAAGACATGTCGCCGCCCACAAACGTATCGTGAATAGCTCGTAAATTTTTGCTGTCCTGGTTGAAGAGGACGATAAGATTAGCATTGTCACGGATCGCTTGCTTGGGAATGCGGAAGTAATTTTGAGTTAAGTAGAAGCAGTCCGCGCCACCGTGTCGACCCATAGTGAAATACCTTTCGATGGGCGACTGTTTTTCAAGCATGACGTCATCGAAAACTAGAAGGCTTCTGGCATTCTTATTTAATGATTCAACTGGAACTATTTCATCTGAGCAAGAGTGAAAGGAAGCCACTTCCTTCCCGGCAACCTTTTCGAGTTCTGTAACCCAGTCCCGGAGGAACTGATATTTTTCCTGTCCCAGAGACTTCGAGTATAGATACAGCCGATCAAAACGCAGGTACCCCTTCTTCAACAGAAGGTTAAGCAGTAGGTTTGTTTTCCCACATCCGCTAGGCCCGCAGATTATACACCGTATTCTGGATGGCAACAACCAATGGTGGTGTTTTTTCCCATCGTCGGCTTCGAGATCGAAATTTGTTATTTCCATATAGAGACAACGAGTTATGATTGTATTCAACGAAAACAATGTATTGCCTACGATGTAAGAAACATATTGAGACTTCAAATGAAACAATCGTCGAGTTACGAAACGGTCGGCCAGCCAAGAAAGGAACCTGTGCCGTCTGCGGTGCAAAGAAGAGCCAAATTTTGCCTTCTAAAGTGCGAAAGACTGGAGGTTCTCTACTGAATAGGGCCCTCAACGCTCTACCTCTACCAGAAATGCATATGAGCCTTCCATCCGGTATGTCTTCGGAAGATAATCCGGGAGGTTCTTTTCAGAATACGGGAAAGTACTCTTACTGTGGGCCATTCACAAAACTCGATAAACGGTTGTCACAGCGCTATCACGGTGTTAATCAGCTCGACCGTGCGTGCCTCCACCACGATGTCGCTTACGCAGTTCATAAAGATACTCCGGGGCGCAACCACGCAGATGACATCCTCGCTGCAGCCGCGTCTAAGATCGCACTCACCGATGAAACTCCGGATTATGAGAAGAAGGATGCGCGGCTGGTGTCGGCCATTATGTCAGCAAAGTCCAGGCTGGGGATGGGTGTTGGACGGCGACGTAAATGAAAATCATTTGTGTATGTGTTTACCTGTTTGTAATATATAGTTTTACTGAAATGTCTAAGAACCTTTCAACTATCTATTACAGCCCTAGAGGTTACTGGCGAGGTAAGGCTGCGGTGAAGAAACTAGCCTCAGCCGCCAAAGTTTCCGAGGCGGAGGCTCGCGATTGGCTGAAGAAACAAGCTGTGTGGCAGATTTATCTACCCGTTCCACATCGCATACCTCGTCCAAAGTTTGAGGAAAATCGCCCAAACGCCGTACACCAAGCTGATCTCTTGTTTTTACCTCACGATAAAGTAGGCCGCAAAACTTATAAATACGCTCTCACGGTTGTCGATGTTGCATCACGATTTAAAGAAGCTGAACCGTTGATCGATAAAAGTGCGGTGGAAGTCGCCGCTGCTTTAAGCCGGATCTACAAGCGGGGCCCACTAACTTGGCCTCGACTTTTTCAGGTCGATCCTGGACGGGAATTTATGGGTGTTTTTACGCCATTGCTGACGAAGCACAATGTGCTTGTAAGACGCGGACAGGCCGGTAACCATCGTCAACAGGGAATCGTTGAACGCTTTAATCGTACTCTAGCCGAGCGACTTTTCGGTGCTCAATACGCTCAGGAATTGCTCCTGGCTGCAAGGGAGTCATCCGAACGGTCGGTGGAATGGGTTCGCCGGTTGCTCGAAGTTGTGGCTGCACTAAACGATGAGCCGACGCGCTTGCTCGATATGAAGCCGGTTGAAGCGATGAAAGCTGCTAAAGTGACACAGAAGCCCTCTCATTCACAAACTAAAACTCGTTTGTGGGGAATGGATGAGCCTATTCTCGGACACGACGTTCTCGTCCGATATTTGTACGCTCCCGGCGAGCTTGAGGGTGGTAGCAAACGAGCCACCGACCCTAACTGGTCGCTCACCATCCACGCTATTTTAGATGTTGTTCGGCAGGCTGGCCAACCGGCTTTATACCATCTAATTGATGGGCCTGCCCGCGGATTCGTACGTGAGGAGCTGCTTCTGGTTCCTATGGGCACTGAGCTACCCCCTGATAGAATACTCAACCGTCGTTGATTTTGTAGTGCCCGTATGCCAGCGTTGTTATTCCGTCCGGAGATATCCACTTTTTTGTGTCTAATGGAGAGAGGCTGATCTTATTCTGCTCGTACACTCCGATCTGGTGGTCATGGCTTCTAATCACGACTTGTGTGTGCCGCATTTCTTCTCGTTCGAACAGGCATTCCTTGTATAGCTCGTGGTGCAGATCCTTCTTCACAACTGCTCTCTGAACGCCTTTTGCTTTCCTGATCTCTGAACCACCCGATTTTAAGATCGAGTACATCTTCGGACGCAATCCTACGAATTGGGCTATGGCAACTCCGTTACATTCATCTTTGAACTTGCCCACGACTTTCTTGTTCTCGACGTCGTAGTAGGGGCTGTCTCTAGGAAACTCGGAGAGGTCGTATAGGTGTTTTTTATTCCACACATCGGCATAGGCGTTCGGAGTTTCCACCTGAAATAAGAGGCTGTCAGTGTCTGTATATAGCAACTGGGCTTTTTCTCCGTACTCGTTTTTCACATCGTTGTACCAGAAGTCATACATGAGATGCTTGCTGAGGTCGAGGACAGCCTGACCAACATATACAGGTCTGTTTAACTTGAGCTTGTTCTTCAAACTGTGAATGGCGGCGAGTTGGTCGTTGAAGATTTTGTGTGATATGTAGGCCGGGTCGGCAATTAGTTTACGAAGTTTGTCAACTTTTGAGGTCGGAACCAGGTTAACTCTGATTCTTTTTCTAAGATTTTCCATCGTTTTTCCAAAAACTGCATTATTAGCCAGTTTGAAGAAGTCTTTTTCAAATTCCGACGTTGCATTCGCCCTCAATTTTGTATTCATCCCGATGTATGGAGCCATCCACGCCTCCTGTCTAAACTTAATGGCACGATGAATTTTAGCAACTCGTAGCCCCAACGAGTGGTATAGTTTCAGATTTCTATAATGGACCACATACCGCTCCTTAGGTCGTAGGCTTGGTACTAACTTTACATGCTTTGTGAACTTGCCTCCCAACTCGTTCATAAGCACATTCTGATAGTCGCTCAACCACTCCTCTTGGACTGTCAGGGTCTCTGGTGCTAGGGGATAGTCGCTATGTGCATCGTGGAGTTGCTCCGGGTACTCAAGATCTACTTCAAGTAGGAAGCCTTCGGGCGCGTCATCTGGAGTTTCCAACACTTCGTCGAGAGTAGGACTTTCCCAGCTAAATCCTCCAACTGGTAGTGGCTGTTGCATCGCCCAGCCGTAAAGATTATTAGCGTCGAGATACATGATCCAGTTTTCTGGCTTCGTGGTATCATGATCTGGGCATTGCGGGTTGTTGGCTTTTGCGAAGCGCTTGGATACCATCGAGATTCCACCTCGGAGACCTTTCTCAACGAACAAATGCATATCTATATCGGTTAAAAGTTCGAGCTCGATCTTCGTCTTTTTCAACAAAGCGTCCCAGGCCATTCCTGGTAGGCTGAAGTAGTTAGCCGGGTCCAGACTGTAGTGTTTCATCGATGTGGATCTGAAGGTCTCGAAGACATCGGCTAGTAGAAGTACATCCGTACGGAGATACAAGTCGTGATAGTCGCCCAGAGTTTTACAGTCGAATTCGTTCCATACTCGTTGGGCGTGTTCATAATCCGCATCAGAGATGTTCTCTCGGGACAGCCTGCTGTAGAACGCTTCTTTGGGTGGAAGTTTTTCTTCTTCGAAGCGGTGGTAATCGTGGATGTATTCGTAACAATATACGCCCTTTCGCCTCAACAGATCTAGTTTTGTCCTATCATTGTGAACGAAATTTTCCTTTATATATGCCGTTGTGACTTTCAGATCCTCAAGCGACAGATTTCCTGATAATTTATCCAACGAGCTGTTTAGAAACTGGAGACTATCAATGAACTGTAGTTGTCCAATGTTAAATGTCATGTATTTCTCCATATTGTTAGGAATACAGTTAATTTCAGTTTCCTCATCCTGTGCGGCCTCACAGCTACCTATCGCTTGCATTATGAGGTGGCTGTCGTAACCTCGCAGATTGTGGAAGACCACCGGTACCTTACACTTATCTGGATATATTCGAAGTTTGAGGTTGCAAGCGTTGTGAGCGGCACCTCGGTACTTACCGGTAATGTGGCAGTGGTCGCGAACTCTATCCTCTTCGAGCGCTTCTCCGCAGATGTGACATTCGTTAGCCTCGCGGAATGATTGGCGATCGGCCGCTGACATAACCATCTTAGCTGGGGTGGCCAGCCTTTGTTTGATAGAGGCCAGCTCGCCTTGTAGTCGTTGTAGGAACTCTTCCACGGCGTTTTCTCCGCGGTATAGCACCGGCTTCTTCGTGCGGCCGTCGCATCGAACCACTATATAACAGAAGCTACACGGTTTCTGCTCAGCTATCTGTCTGGTGTAGCTCTCGTTGGGGTTCATGGCTGTACCTTCGATTGGTATGTTTAGAGCCTCGAAGTCTGCGTAAACGATATACGGGACTCGCATCTGTTTACGATGGTTCTGAAATTTGAGGATATTTTCATCTTCCGCAGGCATCTCAATCCGCTGAGGCTTCTTACTTATACCCTGGCAATCTCTTATATGAGCATCCAGCAAGTCTTGTCTACAGAAAATGTGTAGGCAGCGACGACATGGATGTTTTCGTCCTTGAAATTTGCTGTTTTTATAAAGCATGCGGGCTAGATCCTTGATCCAGACATAATGAAAATTTTCATTTGCGTCGTCGGCCAGTAGTAGAAGATCAATATTGTGGACACTGGCCCGGTTTGAAATTTGAATTGGATACAAAGCTTTATCCCACCCGAAGACTGAGACGCTAATAGTTGGGTTTTGATGCTCAAACTTGTCGATATCTGTTACCTTCACTGGAAATTCTATACCGTCGAAGTTAAGCTCCTGGAGGTGGGCATGATACTTAGTTGGGCGTTGAGGGTCCTTTTCTACTGGATACATGGCACTTAAAATGGCCCACTCAAAGCATCGGCTATCGTTATTCTTTACATTAATAACTGTGCGCGGAGGTATGTACTTCGGTGTTGGAAAGTAGCTCTTACCTCGGAAAGGCTTATATCTTGCAACACCGAGGTCTAGCCCAACGACCCGCTTCAATCTCCACCCCGATCCCTCATTGGTGTACTCTTCGAGGAGTTTTAGTATTTCAGCATTGGCCTTCCTTATAGCCCCTTTAATTTTACCCGCATTGGTAATTGGCACTGCTTTGCTTCGAAAGAAGACCGTATTGGTAATGATGCCGGGGGGCGCGTTGCCATCATACACGCTATCAACGGTCGGGGACAACTTTTCCAAATCAACTGTCAACACTTGCGAGTATTTCAGACCGTCCTGTTTTAACAGCTCTTCGTTGAGTTGCGCCTCAATGTTCTGCTCCATTGCACTCAAGAAAGCCAACGCATCTCCTTCCAGCCTGTGGTTAAAAGGTAATTCTGCGCGGAAGTCTCTCAGATGCTGATTGGCTAGCTCTCTGTGCACTAGAAAGGGTGGTGGTCCACCTCTATCTTTCTTATTTAGGAGTGGGTCGAATTCTGCCAGAAGGGCCTTACGTTTTGCCCCTCTGCGCTTGCGCACTGGAGGAATTGGCCTTGGAAGCAGTGGCTGTAGTAAACGCCTTTTGACTGCATCTGGGATCGGTTCGTCTAAGATATTCTGTAGAACAGCTCGAAGAGCTGGGGGACCGGTAAACTCACCCAACAATTGCTTAATGTTTTTATCCATAGTAATATCTAGATAATATATTTATCTCAATATAATAACTTTATCATTTCTTTAAATAGAAAATCTTTTCTTCATTTTTCTAGTCTAATGATATAGATGATAGACGTTTCCATTCTTTATTGAATTCACGAATTAACCCACCTCGTCGAGCTCTGAAATATTTAACGAAATAACCACACTTCATACACTCACCTAAGTGGTTTTTAATTCCCCTTCCACATTATTTTAGTACAAGGTTTTGTCCCGCAACCGTTTCGCAGTCGTGCTAGATGTTTGAAACAGTACTCCCCAATGCATCTGTGACAGCAGAGATTCGTTTTACCTATTACTAACCACTTGCAGAAGTTTTGTCCTAACATTATGTTTTTATGTAGGCCCTATACCATAACCTATTCATTTTTTTAAATTGAAAAAAATTCTGAACGACTTAAGATGCTTCTGCAGGAAGAGGCTCCTAGCTTAGTGTGACACTTGTGACTGATAATATCGAGATTATGATTACAACTTAACCGCCTGACTTGACTGAAAATTTATTAATATAGGCCTTTGAAACAAAAAAGAAATAAATCTAATTTTAAAAATTGAACAAACTCCTAGAACACTGTAAAACATAAATGTTTTTTGATAATGAGAAAAAAATTATTAATGTGCTTCAGTCAGAAATGCAGTTCGCCGCCTTTGACGACAAGTATCGACTGAAAGAGTTGATCTTCGGCCTTGTGGAAAAGTTCTACAACAAACTATGCAAAACTCCGACGAAGCATGGGCTTACGCGGTTTTACACCACGCCAGAGGCCCCAGTAGGTCAACACAAATACAAAAAATTAACGAGCAATGACAATTGATCCCATCTTGCCATAGGGTAGAATCATCCTCACGGCCACAGGTTCCTGTAGAAACATAGTTAAAACTACAAGTTATTATTATATGTTATCATATAGGCTTAAATACATAAATACATATACGGCCCTCGCAATTGGCTGTATCCAAACTCCACGCATTACTTACATACGTACATACAGACGCACGTGTATATGTACGGCCTCCAAGCGTTGTATCTATGTACCGCACATTCCTTATCCTCAGGCCTGGGGTTCTGGAATGTTAGGAATGCCATGTAAGCCAGCGTGCTGTGCTTTTCAATGGCACGGCCTCCAAGCGTTGTGTCTATGTATCACACATTCCTTATTCTCAGGCCTGGGTCTCTGGAATGTTAGGAATGTCATGTAAGCCAGCGTGCTGTGCTTTTCAATGGCACGGCCTCCAAGCGTTGTATCTATGTACCGCACATTCCTTATTCTCAGGCCTGAGGTTCTGGAATGTTAGGAATGTCGTGTAAGCCAACGTGCTGTGCTTTTCAATGGCATACCAAATCCCCATGGCATATCGGTTCTGGAATGTCTTATACATAATACCAGCACGCTGCTAGTGGAATACACCAATATACATGTATACGATGATGATGCTCGCATTGCAGCTCGCAGAAAATATCGTATGTTACATAATACCAGCACGCTGCTAGTGGAATAGACCAATAAGCCCTATACGACGACGACGACGACGATGATGATGATCGCTTTGCAACTCGCAGAAAATATCTGGTATGTTACATAATACCAGCACGCTGCTAGTGGAATACACCAATAAGCCCTTTACGATGATGATGATGATGATGACGACGACGACGACGACGACGACGGCGACGACGACGACGACGACGACGACGACGACGATGATGATGATGATGATGATGATACTACGTTTTACAGCTCACAGAAATATGACGGCATAGAAGTATAGGCCTATAAAACACCTTTACAAAGTTAACTGGTTCATCCCCCAACAATCTTACCTTTTATTTCTTCTATCAGGTCTGATCTCCACTCTACAGTTTCGTCTTTGTTTTCAATGTCTTTGTATTTTATAACGTTCTGGCGAATTTGGTGAAGAATACGTTCATAAAATATGGTTGTATCGATCGGAAGTAGGTTGTTGGTTACAACTCTCTGCCTTTTTGCAGGTTTTTTCCTTTTACCTGCTTTTGCTTAGAATATCAGTAATTCCCTTCACGCTTTGATCGAATTTCTTCTTGTCTGCATCGTTTATAAAGAAACTATTTATGGCTAAACAAACTGCGTCGTTAGAAAAATTGCAGATTTCACGCATCCCCTGTATAGAATCAGCCATTGTTGATCTCCAACGTATACTTGTGCTGACGTATTGTCTAGACTGGATGCGGCTACTTAGGCGAATGCCAGCACGCTTTCAAAAACCTGTTTATGATAATTTATTCTTTTCCGTCGCTGCAGCACCTCCGAGCAGAGGCTGTTTACGTGAATTTGTTATTTCTCCGCGCAGCATCGCCTCCGAGTGGAAGCTGTTTACGTGAATTTGTTATTTCTCCGCGCAGCATCGCCTCCGAGCGGAGGCCGTTTACGTCAATTTCTTCTTTCTCCGCGCAGCATCGCCTCCGAGTGGAAGCTGTTTGCGTGAATTTCTCTTTCTCCGCGCTACACAGGACCAGGGGAAATTATATATAGAGCTTCTGAATAGATAATCTTGAAGGGATGTCGTATAGATTTCAATCGGCCGATTGGTTGATTGAGTGACTAATTGATTGATTGACCAATTGATTGACTGTTTTAAAAACCTGACATGGTGCCAGAGGAAATATGCAGAGCTTCTGAGTATATGCGCTCTATTAAATCGAAAAGCGTCTCGTAGATATGTCTAGATTTTGCGCCATAATATGAATTATGTCATTATAGGCCATCACGGCTTCTGAGGCGCCTTAAAAGTGGTGTCCCCTTATTTTTTAAAGCTGGTTGCGCCCTAAGCGCTAGTATACATCTACTACTCAAGATCTTCTGCAGTATAATTTGGCTGAAATTTTAAATTTAGCTGAAATTTTAAACTGTTTAGTTGAACATGTACACTAATGACTCTGCTTGATATCGAAGGCTGTTGTTATTACTCCTACTAAACACTGATACTATTGCCAAAAGTTATTAACATTATCACTGGCACTGTTAAAGTGGCTATAACTACCAGGTATTATTAATGGTATTATTATTGTAATTAATAATATCAGTATTATTTTGTTATCATTATTATTATCATTATAATTGTTGTTATTAGGCCAATATCATTATCAGAATTATTATTAATATTACTATTATTAGTATTATTATTCTCGTCGTCATTATCGTTGGTATTATTATCATTGTCGCTACCAATATTATTAGTATTATCAATATTACCAGTATTATCATTACTGATGTCGTTGCTACTAATTGTGGGAGCTGATGTCATTGGTGGTGGTACTAACCTTATTTTGGCGAAAATTACTAGAGTTGTGATAACCTGACATTGCTACAGTCAGGGATACCTAACCTGAAATGGTCACAGTTTGAAATATGTCCTAGTTAAGTCCTTGACTGCAACAACATGGTTGTCTTACACTATTGTGATAACATGATTGAAGACCATGTGGTCTGTTTCATGGTGTTAATAACTGTTGTAATAAAATAGACACTAAGTATGTCGATTTAAAAAAATTTAAAAACAATCGCAGATTGGAATATTGGAGCCTAACTAGTATAAGCTTAAGCTTTTGTTGGGCTTCGTTTGTACATTGATGTATGATTATGTCGTGATGTTTTTATGGAATGGTACAAATAAAAATAACTGTTATTAACTGTTATTATTATTTCAATTATAAGCGATCGCTGATGGTTTCACATTTTTTTTAAATTTTCTAACTGTCATACGTTTTGAATGGATTTGATTAGCTATGAATATAGACTCATAAGTATCTAAATATTTAATCGTTGCTTCCAACTCATGCGCTTAACTTGTGTTGCTATTATTAGTCGTTTTCCTGTCATATGCTTAATTTGTGTTGTTAGCGCTCCAATTAAGCGTAGGCCTATCTCAACTAGCCAAGTCTCATCTCCCACCGAATGTCGACGTCTATGCTTCTGGCTTTCATGAAACAGAGTTACACCACGCATGCAGTCAGCACGATCTCCTCGATAGACATTAGGCCTACTTACCCAAAAGTAGGCTAATTAATCTGCTGTGCGCCGATGACCATGACCGCTTACAAAGTAGAAAGTGCACAACGAAATAAGGAAAAGTAATGCGCTATTTGTAATCTGTGTCAGCTGTACTTAAACTGATTTAGTTATTCACACCAGCCAATGTATTCTCCCTAGGCAAAGCAAACACGAGGGAGTAGGATAAAGAACAATGAAGAGAAACGCAGAATATTACAAGTGCTAACGACATACAATCAATGTACTATAAGAAAAATTAATGCGATAATTTAAGAATGAATATACTATCTTATCACAAAAAGCCAATCATTAGATCAACATATTTTACTAGATTAAATGGTGATAGGGGCTGCAAGAACAGCATAACGAAATTACTAGTCTTCATCCATGGTAGCCTAATGTGGGGAAAATGATAGAAAGAGCATAATATACAATACCATCACTATCAAAAGCCCACGTTGTCTAAACAAGATCAACTGGATACGATGGGGCTAAAAGGAAACGAGTTATTTCCTCTATGGTAGTTCATCACATGTCCGAATACTAGTCGTCATTGCATAGCCTACTGTCATGACCCAATACTTAGTGTGCTCTAAAATTGGTAAAGGTGAACATCTTTATATGCAGCCGAAATTTCTGGTTACTATACGTACGTTTTTTTTAATTGCATTGATTTAGTACAATGTTTTTGACTACTAGTATTTCGGACATGTGATGAACTGCCATTTGTTGCTGATTCTTTCTGATGACTTTGTACCACTTCGTTTATTAGCCGCTACGGAATTTATTTATCTGTTAGACGTTAATTAAACTTTTATTTCATGTATTTTACTTTTCAGGACAAACGTTTTTTCAAAGAGTTGGCTATGTAGGGGGTCGGCCAATAAGATGCAGTCTTCAGAGGAATATAGGCCTACAGTCTGAGCGTAGAGAGTTGGCATGCAGATGTACGTGCCGACAGATCGATCGATATACATCTAGAGGCCATTCATTCATTCATTCATTCATTCATTCATTCTAAGGATTTGATATAGCGCCTCTTCAAGATACCTGGTACCTACTCAGGGGAGCTCCCAGTTCAACCATTCAGCCGCTACAGATTCATTGAAGCAACAAACAACGATGGAGCGTAATATTAAAACCTGTCTTGTATTAACTTACAGTCTGGTTCTTCAGTCTTTTGCTCATCGTTATTGGATTCTGCTGATGTTCGTTTCTTCGACATATTAGGAGTAGCAGAAGAACAAACGTCGCTTCTTCTTGCCACAATCAACGTTAATATTGCAAGAAACGCCAAGCGATTTAAGGTAACATCAGGGCAAACCTTAAGATAATAAATTTAACAACGTTATTACTATTACCAAAGTAATGCGCTTGCTACCAAATAAAACACATTATTCACTCTTTGATATTAAGTAGATTGCTGAATAAAAAATATATTAAAACCGAAGAAGTTGTCGGTCTGAAATTGGTAATATCGTCTGGATAACATGTAGGCTATTGTGACGTCATAAATGGACGCAATGTTACTACACTTCGTTTTCATAAGTGTAACTTTGGAGAGCAATTTTCCTTTATGATTCTGAACTCGCTGTCATTTTGAATAGCAAATAATTATAGTCTCACAACTGTCATTTACGATCATTTTCTTAGTTTGTGCATTTGAAATTATGTTTAATTTTCGTAGTTTGTGCTTTTGAGGTTGTGTTTAATTTTCATAGTTTGTGCGTTTGAAATTCGGTTTATGCAGCCTGTATGTTTTACTACTGTGTAATTTGACTTAATTGTTCTTTCTGCCTTCGGGCGTATTACAGTCTTCATTAATGCTATTAGAATTATTAATCGTAATCGTAATCTTCAAACTTATAAAGCGCCACTCGAAGGCCAAGCGCAGGGCATATGCCTATTCACGAACGCTGCGTCAAATCAGAGGGAGTTTTCCAAAGAGTAGGCCAAAGGAAGTCCAAGTCCGTTTTCCATGGGGTCAAGTCGAGAGGAGGCAGAGCGGCTGTCAAGGCGGATGTAGTTTAGGGCGAGAATGATTTGAACGGGGAGGATCAGATGAGTCAGGGTCGGAGTAGGCCCTATTTGAAAGATGAGACTTCAATCATGAGTGGAAAGCCCAGGGGTGATAGATAGAGAAACATGAGGAGTAGGATTGAAGACGGGTTGCAATGAAGATGGAAGAACTGAGAATCTGCGGAACTCAGGAGGGAGATCGTTCCAGAGGTGTTGTTTTGTGTTTGATGTGGCTCGGATGAAGAACTTGAGATTAGTGATGACCGGGGGTCGACAAAGACTGAGATTGTACGATGATCGGGTGGAGCGGGTTTCTTGGATGGTGAAAAGATCGCGGAGATACTTGGGCTGGGAATATTGTAGGGAGTTGTAGGTTAGTGATAGGACTTTGAAATGGATTCGCTCTGAAATATTTTACCAATGGAGTGATTTGAGGATGGGAGTGATATGATGATGTTTGGGAGTTCTAGTGACAGCTCTGGCTAGTGAGTCTTGGATAAGTTGCAGACGCTTGATTTGGGTGCATTCAAGGTTGGAAAAGAGGGAATTGCATTAATCAAGCTTTGAATGAACATTGAAGGCTACCTATTGGAGGCAGTTTAAAGGTTGATCATGGACCGGATGCGGCGGAGTTCAAGAAGATGTCGGATATTCAAGACAAAGACGACATCAAATATTCAAGTTCTGGAAGGAAAATGGTGTGTTCCTTGTAGAAGGATGTTTAGCTACTTAGAAGTTTTATTGTTAAAATGTTGTGCAAATTTTTTCCATTAGCTATATTCAGCTAACATTTAATTGGATATAACTGAGTAAAGTAGGCCTACTTCTGCGAAATGCATAAATATAGTTTCTCATATTATAACTCTAATGCGTTCGATTCGCTGGTAATAATTACGCGTAATAATACTTTGGGGAGGGGTGTAGAGCAATGGTAACACTGACGGCCTGGAGAGCATCAGATCGCGGTTCAATACCCGTCCCCCCAGATCGGCGCCCCTCATGGCTGCCAAACCGTGTGTTTAATTAAGATCTTGATTGTACTGTCATGTTTCAATGTAATCTTAATGCGTACTTGTCAGTTTGAATTAATAAAGATTATTATTATTTTTTTTATTAGTGAGGCAAAACGACAATCGGGTGGAACGAGTTGAAGGTGACGCGACGAGTTGAATCGGAGTCTAAGTACAAGAAAATAAGCGAAGATGCTGCAACCAAAACAATCAAATCAAATGATTCGTTGTGCTGATTGTCATATGACATGTGTCATCTTCACGCGCTTCACTGGCTGCAGTTCTTCAACTCGAACGAACCCTGCGGGCAACAGAAGGTAAGTTTCCACGTTTTCGTCTACAACAACAACTAACAGAAAGAAGTGATATTCCAACGATACTCTTGTTTAGAAAACTATAGGTCACGTCTTCTTCTGAATGAAGCTACGTGCATTAAGCGCTTGGGAGCAGTCTATTTAGACAGGAATAAGATTGCACACGATGCCAAATACATTCTTGAATTTACCTACATCCAGACGACCGAAGCTGATCCAAGGGGAATGGCTTAGCGATGTAGCAGGCGTTGACGGCGTCGACACCAGGGATCGTACTCGGTCCGTCGAGGGTTGGGTATAGGAGGCAGCGGAGAAGTCGCAACCAACACGAGCAGTCGGTGTCGGTCAACCCGCTCGACATTTGGGAGGAGGGGGAGATCGGGCCAAGACTAAACAAGAGTTGCTCTATTATCGCTATCTAGTTTTAGTAAGAGTTAATATGTTACCCGTATTTATCTTTCAGAGTTCACATTGTACCGGGTACTTAGCGTTGAGAGTTGACATACTACAGTTGTTTATCTTCCATGGTTGATATTTTAACTGCCTGATAATTATCTCCAATAGTTGACCGTTGTTTATCTTTCCATAATTATTGATATATTAATTGCCAGATACTTATCTCCAATAGTTTGACGTGTTTATCTTTCCATAGTTGATATATAACCGGTGTATATCGTTCTTTTCTGTCGAGAATCGCTCTTTAGGTCCATCCTCTTGAACGAGGCCCATGTCCTCCGCCGCTTCTTTCCTCCCCACGTGCGCCGGAGCTAAGCCCTTCGACCTCGTGCCCATGATTATGTTCTTCCAACTAAAGATGTTAAGAATTTTATTCCTCGACTTCTGTATAGGTCCATCCTAATTCCATCTTGATGTTTCAACTTTCAAATCTTCATAGTTCCAACATTTCTATATAACATTGGAAATATAAATTATATAATTACACATTACCATTAAGTTTCATTAACCATATGTTGTAACTTGCAAGCTGTGATGCGAGGTGTCATCCTCCGGTGATTTTATTAATAAACGAACATGAATTTTATGTTCAGGTTGGACATTAATTGCCAGCATTTATCTGTCAGAATTGGTTTGAATGTAATCTCGGAAGAATGTTACGCTACGAGACCAAGATCATCTGCGGGGTCATCATGTTTGTGGCGGTGCCGATCTGCTTCCTACTTCCGGTGAAGATGGCGGACGTCGTGACCAAATATGGCGCCCGGGGGTCAGCTGTGTCTTGACCTCTTGACGTGCTTCGCCGGCGGTGTCTTCCTGTCGTCATATCTCGTCTTCATGGCGCCTGCAGTTCGAGTACTGATCGAGACGAATGTCATGAAACCCAACGGAATTGTCTATCCACTCCCAGACATGCTCATCGGACTCGGCTTCTTCGTCACGTTGGCGCTAGATAAATTGGTACATTTCGTCAACGCCAGGACTCGTGTGAAGTCGGACGTCTCTCGCGAATCTAGCGCTGACAGATTTCAAAATGGCGGTGACCGATTTCAAAATGACGACGACCGATTTAAAATGGCGACGACCGATTTCAAAATGGCGACGACCGATTTCATAATGGCGACGACCGATTTCAAAATGGCAATGACCGATTTAAAATGGCGACGACCGATTTCAAAATGACGACGACCGATTTCATAATGGCGACGACCGATTTCAAAATGGCAATGACCGATTTCAAAATGGCGACGACCGATTTCAAAATGGCGATGACTGATTTCAAAATGGCGACGACCGATTTCAAAATGGCAATGAACGATTTCAAAATGACGACGACCGATTTCAAAATGGCGGTGACCGATTTTAAAATGGCGGTGACCGATTTCAAAATGACGACGACCGATTTCAAAATGGCGGTGACCGATTTCAAAATGTCGGTGACCGATCCAAGCATAGTTGCGAAATGGCAACCGACGTGTTACGAACCAGTTTTCGATGTCGATGATGAGTATTAGACCTACCGGAAGTGTGAGCCTGTATTCAGCGGAATTGTCTTCGAGGAACAAGGCAATCGTCGACCTTGCAAGTTCTAGCCAGGAAGTGAACCTGAGATCAGTTGTGATGATGATAGCAATGTCGATCGACTCCGTCCTCGAGGGAATGACCATCGGATTGAAGGAGACTGTGGTCGAAGTCTGGGCGATGTTCATCGGTATCATCGTCCACGAGTCGGTCATCACCTTTTGCCTTGGACTCCAGATTGTCCGTCTCAACCCTCTCAGTCTCTACCCCGTGATAGCGTCGTGTGTAGTGTACTCCTTGATGAACCCGATCGGGGTGTTAATCGCAACGGCCATTTACGAGACAATAGCGAACGACCCTAGGGTGGAAATAGCCAACAGCGTCCTGCAGGCACTCACTTCCGGGTGTTTCATCTACGTCATCTTCTACGAAATCCTCGAAGGACAGATCACGCAGAATATTCCCGTCTCCAAGATTCTGGCCATCTTTGTTGGGTATGTCTTTCTGTCGGCGTTTGCTGCCATTGCAGAAGGTTCCCACAGCGCTGAGAACTCCGAATGCGGTCACTGCTTTGCTAATCTCAATATCTCGAGTATAGATATTGGGACGGTAACTTAACAGAAGATAACAGAGTCACGTCTTTCTGTATTGAGATTGTAATTGGTATGATTATTGTTGTCTGAATTTATGTAGCACCACTTCAATTTAGAAATCTCAGAGACGATGCTATCCTGCCAGCAATCTATTGATTCATTTAAATTGCGAAGAATGCACATGAAGTTGTCTCGTACTGAATATTGCGGGAAATATGGATTATGTTACTGGATAATGAGACAGATATTTCCTTGAAGTCAATCTAACTGTGAAACTGTTGTACCGCCGGTATCTTAATGTTCAAGGCTCCAATCGATGGTTGCCTCCAAGCAAATCCGAATTCCCAGAGAGCAATCCTAGAGACACAGAAACTCTGGAGATTCAGATTGTCCCGTTGTAGATCGCAGGACAGGCTTCGCAATGTCTGACTATAATCAAAACTGTTTGTGTTTTCTTAGCAGACATCTAGTGGTTTCATGAAATGATCACATTAGCGTCGGTAGATGTTGCTATTGATTTATGTGCCAGTAACATAAAGGCCACAGTCATTGTCCCGTTGTATAGGGTCAGGGCTCAGGCCACACTTGCTGTCTTACTGAAGGCAAAACCAAATGTCTGCCTGTGTCGTCCATTATACTGTGCACAATTTCATGTCTGATAATTATTGTTGTTTTTGAGATTTTTTATAAAAACAATTTCTGCTGTGATTAAAGACTTTAGACTGAAAATATACTATTTTTAGTAGAACAAATATTTAAAGGAAAGTTTTGCTGTAGAACAACCAGCGTCATGAAGATGAACCAACTGCAGCAGCTTTAGCCTAAATCTGTATAAGAATTCTCATTGTCACGCATCTCTGTCTCTTATAAGTGTTGTATTTTGCTCTCATAGTGTAGACATCTGCCCCAAAAATCTCGGATTCAAATGATCTGTTTTGATTACACGTCAACTATATCATTCGACTTCAACAGTTCGTAACAAATCTTAGCTTCAGTTGTGCAACAGCTTTGAATGCCCATTCAATCGATCTAGTAAGATGTTTCATCGTGCTTGCTTGGCAAAACCGAAGTTCTGTATGTTCATCGTCAACCTGCAACATGTTGCAATCTGAAATAGGCTACAATGTCAACATGTTTGAATCTCATAAATAGGCCAAGTATCACCGGCATACTTAACCGTGAGAGTTTATCCCAGCAAATGTTGAGAGACTTCATCACCGTCTCTTGAATGCCTGTCCTCATTCGTTTTCGCTCTACTTTAGCTGCGGTCACCATAGATGTTAAAACCGTTTTTCTCGTTTTTTATTTTTTTCCAAAAAACGTCGGTTTTTTCGTTTTTTATTTTTCTTGTCGTTTTTTTCCGTTTTTTATGTAACTATATTTATTGATTTATTTACTGTCTGTTAATGTTTCTCAGTTTCTGTTTAATTTTTTGTCTGATGTCCCTTACGCTGTCTCCGTACTTTCAAGGATTCAGCTAATTTACCTCACTATTTACGTCATCATTTTGAGAAATAAATACTTTATGAAAGAGCACAGTACCAGAAATAAAATTTTATAAAGTCATTTCTAAGTTATCTAAAATACCAAAAGAAAAGGGTGCGGAATGGATTCACGTTACTTTGATACACGAGAAAGACAAAAACTCAGCATTGGCTTGAATTGAAATGCATTTACTGTGAGAAAGTTTACACTACATAATCAATATCTACAAAGTTTAGTTTTTAATTGTGTTACTTTAGTCAGCATGAACTTATGTGGACATATGTTTACAATTCAAATTTGAAAAAATTTCAATATTTGTAATTTCTCAATTTCTTATTAGACCAAACCTATAAGAAATAAAATAATTGTTTTAGAATGATGTTATTTAGTGTTTACTAATAAAGTTGTGTTATTTGCTGATTAAATTCTGTAAACAAGGTTTTTAATTTTAAATTGCAGTAGGGCCTACAAGATGCGAGAAAGTCAAATTATTTTCTTTTGTCGTTTTTTCCCCGTTTTTTTCCGTTTTTTATTTTTTCGAAAAAACCGACGTTTTTTCCGTTTTTTATTTAGTTTCTATCGTTTTTAACAACTAAGGCGGTCACATTACAAAGGTAGGATCTTCACGAGGGTCAACCTTTCTTGTGTTGTTTGATTTATGTCAGGCCTTTGATATCATTTGATGCAGTCTTCAGACATATCTACCAACTGACGCATAAATTATTAACATCGCTCGCCTCAGGTTAATAGGCTTGACTGTTCCTCGGATTTATTACAGGTTATTTCCAGTATTAAGCATTTCACGGACAACTGGGGGCGCGTAGCCGATTAGTAATTTAGAGCGCTCGCCTTGTAACGCGGAGAGCAAGGGATCGAGCCTCCTCCAATGGATAGTTACATGTACGGTGTAAGGACCTTGAGCAAGTTCCTCACTCACAATTACTCAGCGCCATCGATTGATGCTTGATCATTAGCTAGTGGCGATTAATATTGCTTAATAATAGCAGAAGCAATTGAAACAACTACGGCTGATTAGAATGTTTATAATGTTTGGACATAAGTCTAGCAAACGTGTTGGCATGCCAGCAAAAGCAAAAGCAAACAGCAATAAAAACATACTTGACAGCAGCGCAACAGCCATAACAACAAAATTGACAACAACATAGCAACCCAACAACAACAACCACATTACAACTATGAATACAAATAACAGGAGCAACCTAACAACAGCCACATTACATACACTACAAATAACAGGAGCAACACAACAAATCTATATATATATATAGGGTGACTTTTAATAAGTGAGCTAGTGATCTAATTTTTTGCGTAACATTCTCATTTGAACAACCTATCCTCCAGTATACAACTTTACATATTATATTGTGTACAACATATATTTGTCTGCATTCAAAATCGTTCTCGACCTATCGAGTCACCCTATATAAAGAAGAAACTCTGTCTGTAGCACCGCGATCTATGACCGGAATGCATTTCTACAGTTTTCGACCTTTTCACTCGAAACCTTCACTACTGTCTCGGGGTGGGCATTACATACCCAGTGTGAGGCTTCGCGTCCCCCGTATTCACCGCTTCCATGGTGAAAACGGGCGAAAACCTCTCCCTAACCCTCACCAAACAAATTCCAGTCGACCTATGGTGGTGGTGGTGGTGGTGGTGGTGGTGGTGGTGGTGGTGGTGGTGGTGGTGGTGGTGGTGGTGGTGGTGGTGGTGGTGGTGGTGGTGGTGGTGGTGGTGGTGGTGGTGGTGGTGGTGGTGGTGGTGGTGGTGGTGGTGGTGGTGGTGGTGGTGGTGGTGGTGGTGGTGGTGGTGGTGGTGGTGGTGGTGGTGGTGGTGGTGGTGGTGGTGGTGGTGGTGGTGGTGGTGGTGGTGGTGGTGGTGGTGGTGGTGGTGGTGGTGGTGGTGG
>OY744611.1:53874609-53888894 GCA_963556255.1 Allolobophora icterica | reverse complement strand
ATAGTAGAAACGGCAGCCACGCAGGGCCCCTTGCATACATGTGTTGGTAGTAGCACATAATAACAGTTTTACAGGAGTCGAATATAACTGCTTATGCAGCTGCCGGTTAGGCGCCAAATCACGGACTACAATTCATTTAACCACCGCCGGCCACCCTAGCGAGAGAAAGGCTGAATAAACCTAGGGATCTACGGGGTTCGATCTTGGTACCTGCTGCTCTTCACGCCAGTGTGTTATCCATTACTCTACGGGTCCCCCCCGTTTTCCATTTAGAAATGTGCTTGCTACGTTTGCACTTTATGTCTAACGTAACCACGGTCACAACATTTTATTAACTGTGAGATCTGTTATGAAACATTGGTTTCCATGTATAACTAGCACTGGGTTTCTTTGTTTCCTAGGAAACCGAAACATTCATGAATATTCAAATACTTCGAAGTGGCAAAAGATAAGCAGAAACAACAGCTGCAACGACATGACAAATTGTTATTCACGAAAATGTCGTCTATTCGTCAAAGTAATCATAAATATGATGTCTGACATTGAAATAATCAAAATGGCCTACAAATTGGTTCAAGTTAATATGCCTGTCTGTCTATCTCTGTCTGTCTCTTTCTGTCTGTCTCTCTCTCTGTCAGTTCCCCTCTGTCTCTCTCTATCTGTCTCTCTCTGTCTCACTCTCTGTCTCTGTCTCTGTCTCTCTGCCTCTCTCTGTCTGCCTGTGTCTGTCTGTCTTTCTAGTGGCACACTCAGCTGACGGAGGCCGTGTCCACAATCCGGCGACACTTATACACTTATAAAGCGCACAATATTTTGCAGAAAATCTAACACTTCGGTAACTTACGAAATAAAACTTCATCAAAGAAAGACGTTTCAGTTAAATAAATGAGAATCCATACTCTTAGTCTATGACTCATAGAATATTGCTTTTAAGACATGACAATTGACATACATGAGGATATGCCTAAGAAGAAATAAAAGTGGCAATGCACAAGTGAAAAATCCTACTGAGAAATTCAGACGAGCCTCAATTCGAAGAATCAATTGAGAAATTCAGTCTAGCCTAGTGAGAATTTCACCGAACCTAGTGAGAATTTAATTGAGCCTAGTGAGAAATTCAACCTATTCCAGTGATGATTTCGCCGAACCTAGTGAGAATTTTTCCGAGCCTAGTGAGAAATTCAACCTATCTTAATCACAAATCCAATCAAGTGAAAATTCAGCTGAACCCATTAAAAATGTAACCTAGCCAAGTGAAATTGACCCCCAAGCATAGTCAGAAATTCAGTCTAGCCTAGTGAGAATTTCACCGAACCTAGTGAGAATTTAACTGAGCCTGGTGATACATTTAGCCTAAAGCCCAGTGAGAATTTTAGCTAACTTAATGAGAATTTCACTGAGCCTAGTGAGAATTTCACCGAGCCTAGTGAGAAATTCAACCGAACCTATTGGCTTATTGAGCATGAGTGTCGTTGTCCGTGTTGTAGTCGTTGCATCCGTTGTTTTTGGCGGTGTGCGGAGAGCTGCCTGGAATGGCAGCAAACGCCGACAGAAAGACATACCCAACAAAGATGGCCAGAATCTTGGAGACGGGAGTATTCTGCGTGATCTGTCCTTCGAGGATCTCGTAGAAGATGACGTAGATGAAACACCGCGAAGTGAGTGCCTGCAGGACGCTGTTGGCTATTTCCACCCTAGGGTCGTTCGCTATTGTCTCGTAAACGACCGTTGCGATTAACACCCCGATCGGGTTCATCAGGGTGTAGACGATGCAGGCCACGATGACCGGGCAGAGGCGGTTGGGGTTGACGCGGACCAACTGAAGACCAAGGCAGAAGGCGATGACCGACTCGTGGACGATGATACCGATGAATATTGCCCATACTTCGATCACCGTCTCCTTCAGTCCGATGGTCATTCCCTCGAGGACGGAGTCGATCGACAAGGCCAGCATCATCACAACTGACCGGACGGTGGACTCAGGACTGTTCATGGCGACGTCGATGATCGACTGTGTCCGCGAGAGTGTTCCAGACGCACCTCCGTTTGGCACTCCCACGTGTCGGATGCTCGTAGTGGAGCCAGGACTGTATCGAGTCACGCAGTCGTCGACCACTGTACCATCCTGTAGCTCCATCGGATCCTCTGCGTCGACCAATCTCGCTCCACTTTGACTCGTTCTAATCTGGCTCGAACCGGATTCGCGCCTTCGGGCGTGGACCGCGTCTCCGTTGCTGGGATTGTCGGACTTCTTCCTGGTCCTTGAGTTCACGAAGTTCACCAATTTATCTAGCGCCAACGTGACGAAGAATCCGAGTCCGATGAGCATGTCTGGCAGAGGATAGACGATTGCGTTGGGTTTCATGACATTCGTCTCGATCAGTACTCGAACTGCAGGCGCCATGAAGACGAGATATGACGACAGGAAGACACCGCCGGCGAAGCACGTCAAGAGGTCAAGACACAGCTGACCCCCGGGCGCCATATTTGGTCACGACGTCCGCCATCTTCACCGGAAGTAGGAAGCAGATCGGCATCGCCACAAACATGATGACCCCGCAGATGATCTTGGCATGCCAACGCAACATATTGGCCTTTTTTCAGCTCAAACTTCCTGGGATCAATTTGTAGCAAATTTTCTACACGTTGCTCACCAGGGCTGTAGGGGTTAAATTTGAGGTGAGTATACGCTACTGGTGACCAGCGGCGTAAAAAAATTTGAAGACCTTGTTTTAGGAATTCGTCTAAGACAAATTTCAGACTTTTCACAAATTCCCTGACTTTTTACGATTTCGTCTCTGAAAAAGTTGATGACCTTTTTTTTAGTCATTCGCCCTAAAAAGCTCTCAAAACCTGTCAAAACCTCTCCTTTTGCTCCAAATTTCATTACTCCGGTCTCTACAGAGGTAAGTATAGGCCTATACGCTGTATACCCGCGTATACCCTCGTCTAGAGCGCTGAGTATACGCTGTCAAATTTCGCTAGAGGTGAGTATACGCTGTATACCCGCGTATACCCTCGACTACAGCCCTGTTGCTCACCCTAAGATTGCTTAAATCCGCAGATTTTCAGTCTCGACTAAGTTTTCTCGACGCTGTAGGCCTATCTCCGACGATATGAACTTGATATGAACTTCTCGCTGTTGGGTAAGAAGTCGCGTAACTAGTTTCGTTTCTGATAACACCTGCCAACAGCCGCGTCGAAACACCCTTTTGCCTACATCTTAAAGACTGAGATGGTCAAAACACCCTACAACTGAACCCTCTCAGGTGACTCCTGTTAGACTGTACGCGTTACAACTGTCCTTGGAGACCCCACGACGTCGATCGCTTCCATTCACACGCAGACTCATAAACGTGTGCCGTCGAAAAAGAAACAATATTCTTCCGTAAACATTTCAAATATATTCACTGCTGCGCTGTAGTCCGCGTTATTGCAATCTCCTACTTCCCCAATCGGTAAAGCGCTTTGTCAGACGCCAGGTGTGTTTTCGGTAAATATTCTCCTTTTTTTCTCATGAACTAGTTTTTTTTATCGAGCTCAGACCGCCACCAACTCTTAACATACGGATATTGCCTGAAACGAGTTTGTTAGGTTAACGTCCTACGCACTTCCTATTTCCAAACAATAATATTATGTTCGCAGGCTCGTAGAATGCTGTCAAACACCTCAGATTCGCAACGTCGGCCGAAATCCTTGCTGTACTAGATATTCTATCAAACGGGTCTTTATACTAATCCATGCATTTGTCCACTTATACGAAGGTTCTTATGACATGAGCACCGTATTCACGAGAACAGCATCTATAGGTCAAGTAGGCCTATATGTATACATTTACGACATGGCCATGACTCTCACGACATGATCAAACACAGTGAAGCTCTTAATTACGCAAACTTCTGAGATTATATTACTCAGCCCAAACGCATAAATGATATTATTTAGCCGGTCTATTAATGTAACTGGGTCACTGTGCTTGCGCAACACTCGCAGTTGGCCCGCGACAACACGCGTGCTTACAAATGACGTTTTACCCGAGGTCTATGAAATTTTGTGTAACTGGGGCTTTTCGCTTGCGCAACCCGTCACCCGATTGGCTATAGAAAACGTGCGTGTGTACGCGCCAAAACTGTTTTATCATCTGCCTTTTTTGTAACCAGGACACGGCGCATGCGCAATCCACCGTCCAATACAAATAGTCTATGACGCCCGTATTCGAAATGACGCAAGTTGCGGACAGCTTCCTTACAGGTCAACCATTGAATTGCCTTAATGTTAACCAACGATTAAGTATGTTTGCTCTTTCATTTTTCTCGTTGAAGTTGAAGGAGTTTACGACTTCGGATTGTTAGCTTTAAACGGTCGTTCAGACGCGAGCTTAAGCAACAGAAAGGCAGCGCTCGTGAATAAGCTGATGCCCAGCTCTTGGCTTTCAAGTGGCCATTCAGAAATTTTGAGTTTACGATTGCGATTATGAGAGGTACAGCAATAATGCATCGAGTGCAGTTTATATTTGGCAACACTTGGAAAGGCCATATCTTTAGACAATGGCAATGCATGGTAATTGCAAATTTATACAGCCCCACTTCAACAGAGACGCATCGGAGGCGCTTCCGACATAACACAATGAAACCACGATCGAACAAAATGGTCTTCAATATATGCAGAAGGGAAATCCGTGCTCTTAATGCTGTGAGAGGTTAATACCCATGGACGGAAAACGAAATATATGGCGAAACTGCCAGTTTGACCCTGGGGAGGCAAGACCTATGAAGAGGAACTAAACAGCAGATGTACGGGGAAGAAATACACGTTTAACATGACCTACGTCTGGTCAAAGTGCCCTTGAAATTCATCCTGGTAATGCACCTGGTAATGGGTATTAACCTCTATATTATTTTTACCTTTGAGCGTGCATTCTCCACCGTCTAGTATTGTACAAAGGCAACGATTCGTTAAAAACGAGGCGACAGTTCAGCAGGAATGCAGACTTATTAAGAGGCGGCCTTTACGGATGAATGAGATAAAGAACCTCGCTATTCATGAATGAAGATTCAAGGGGGTGAACTGTTGAACGTGAACTTGTGTCCATATAATGAGAATGTCGGTCATCGGGTCAGATACTTCGCCCTACTTAAGCTTACACATCAACTGTATCGAAAAATACACGCACACACGCACGCACACACACACACACACACACACACACACACACACACACACACACACACACACACACACACACACACACACACACACACACACACACACACACACACACACACACACACACACACACACACACACACACGCACACGCACACGCACATGCACACACACACCCACGCACGCACGCACGCACACACACACGCACACTATGAGATGAACTTTGCCCTGTTCAACCAGCTTGGTCGTACCATAAATATGAGTACCGCTTAAGATAATGTTACTTACCATTTTGCAGTAATTGACTGGTATGCACCTCAAATTAAATGCCACTGAGACAGAGGTTCGACCGCCATTCGAGCCTATTTCGAGGTCTAGCTCAGACATAGACCTACTCCACTCTGCCTTTAACCTCTACGACCATCCTGCATCTACCCTTCAAACCACTTACCACCGTTCTCCATTACTCTGCAGAGCTTGTCAAAAATCTCACTCACGGGACCGCGTCACCCAGACCCTTCCCAAAATTCTCATACAAGCTCGCATTAAGTTAAAAATTAAATTTTTTGTCTCCTAATGTATCGAGTCTACACAAACTCATCTTGTCAATACGATTTCGTTGATGTGCTGATGCTAAGCAACAGAGCGCTAGATAAACGCCATTTCTAATGCGGAGCGTTGTTCATTTGCCCGCATTTACGACTTCTTCTTTTTGCAGAAGAAATATTCCAATTTTCTCTCTTCGTCTGTTCAGCGTCCTCGTTGGAACAGATCCATCTTCCTTAGTATACAGATTCAGGCTGTCCGCTTCTCTATCTGCCTCCTTCTATGTCTGGGTTAGTCTCTGTCCGCTCTAATAATAATAATAAATAATAATAATAATCGTTTCTTTATTTATTCAAACCGACAAACGAAGTTAGATTACATTGAGACATGACAGTACAATTATCGATATCTTAACCAAACACACGTTATGGCAGACATGCAAGTCGCCCGCCCGATTGGTTGAGGGAATCGAACCGCGTACTGCTGCATGTTGTCCTGCTGCTCTCCTGCAGGCCATGAGTGTTACCTTTACTCTATCCACCTGAGCGACCGCAGTCAAAGAGTGGGTAACGTATGGACAGATAACCAATGTCTGTCTGTGTGTCCGTCGCTCTGTGTGCCTATGTGTTCTCCGCCTACCTATCCATATATACCTGACCTCTTAGCCGATCTTCCTGCATGCACGCATAACAATGCTTGTGCCTTTGTCTGTGTGTTGTAGGTACGTCCGTATATGTTCAATAAGTTGATCCGATGCAATCCTTCAACACCGGTGCCCGTTTGAATTGGTGCCACGCTTTATTATTATGCCGGAGATTAAAATCTCTTAAGTGACCATGGGAAGGCGAACCGGGATCCCAGATAGCCGTATAAGTTCAGCGTTTTAATAGGTAGGCCCTACTGCCATAGGCGTAGACTCGGGGGGGGGGCAGCCGGGGCACGTGCCCTCCCAATAATTGACATGGACTGCACACCAAATGCAACAAGTGTAGAATGAATAACTAAATGACCCCCAATATTTTGGACAAGCTTACGCCAGTGGGTACTGCAAAGACTCCGTGTGTGTCAATTATCTGTAGACGCCAACAGACAAAAAATTTAACTCCGTCAGTGAGTAATAAGGCAGCACCTGTCCCTCTGGCAACCGGACTATAGGGTGATCTCCACTTGATCTCTGACTCGACGCAGCGCTCGTTAGAAATTTGGGGCTAACGATTAAGAACCTCGTACAGAGAGTAAATGGTCTATTATGTAGGCCCTATACGTTCACATTAGGGAATGCAAACCCGAGGGCTTTTTACGAACCCGGGTTTTCGGTTTTGGCGCCAGTAAAAACCCGGATACCCGGGTTTTGACGGGTTTAGAAATTTTACGTCATAAATATTACTGCACTACGTCTTGCGATAAGAATAACGTCGTCGAATGCAGCTACAAAGTCTAAAGTTCTGCAGAAGACAATGATCATTCATAAACGTTCTTGTGTTTGAGAAGGTTTATCTGATGCTTGGACCGAAGATGAATATGCATACTTCGTGTTGAACAGCCCCCAATATATTCATCTTCTATTTACATAACTGGCACTGAGCCGTCTGTTCCACAGAATCGCAAACGAAGTGTTCCCAAACACCGCTCTTTAAATTAGCTGATTTAAACATTGCTTTGTAAGTCAGTAAATTTAAATAAAAACAGTTTACCGATAATATACAAACTCGTTGCCACAAGTTAACAAACCTCTGCATTAGGCGGCTTAGGCCTACTCACTGTACATGTGAAATGTGAGGTCTCAGTCATATAACGTTACCAATAAAGACATGGAAAAAGCCAATAAATAAGTAAGTAGGCCTAGAAGTAGTATTATGTAACCCGTTAACAAGCGCAGCACTATCGTTATAGTTCCAATACACTGCATTTGTGAGTTTCACGACGTGAAGGACGATGAAAATGATTCTTTTCAAATACGCCAAACCCGTGTTTCTATCGCTGTTTACGATGACATAGATGGGCTTTGGCAGATGTCCATCCCTTGCTTTGGCTGTGGGGGTCCCCATACTGCGTTCGATGCAGAGGACAAGACTGGAAGTGCAGGGCCAACCAGTCACGAAGAGGACATTGCCTCCGTCTAGTCTCAAGAGCGGAACCAGTCTTCGTCTAGGGTGGAAGCTGTTGTGGCTTATGTGGTGCTTAAAGTTTGTAGTACGCTCATAGTTGTTTTATCCGTCGGCCTCCGTTGTTATTATTCTTACGAGTTTGGCTGCGTTTGTAGTATATTAGTGATAGGCATCCGAGTTAGGCTACATTTTTATTGTATAGTAAAACATTGATTCGAGTTAGGCTAGGCCCTATATTATAATAAAATAGTAATGAAAATGTAATGTCATTGTTCAAACCCAAGTTTCAATCACGGTTAAACACGGGTTTTCGGGTTCCGAAAATCGCGAATAACCCGGGTAGGCATAAACCCGGATTTGCATTCCCTAAGCACAACCCTTTAATTCTAACCTGGCTTAAACTTAGATCCACACGTGACCTGATCGTTCCACTGTGTATTTCCGGTTTAATCAAAATGTGCAGAATAATGAAAATCTACTTCTAGTGTTTTATTCAAATATCTTTCTTATTCTTTTACATCGACCCATGGGGATTATGCTCTGCCTAATACCTGTTTTTTCAACTATTATTGACTCACTTTTCTATGCATCTCCCTCGGGATCGTGTCTAATGAGCATTTAAAACCGTAGGGTCCTTCTCAGTCTTTCATACTTACCTTAACTCTGAATGATATTGGCACAATGCGCTACAAAATCGTGAACTAGAGCAGGACGAGTATAACGTAAAATAATACATTTGAAGAAAAAAACATTCATCATTTTATGAAACATGCCTTAGAGTTTAAGTAATAACAATCGTTGGAAAAATGACTAGGCCTACTCCCCAACGTGGTGGCTTTCCCAGTGGACCATATTCGAGCATGCTTTAGCGACTCAGTGAAAGCATTCTTTCGTAATTGCTCTCTGGTTGTGAGCGACTTGTTATGAAACCCGCATGACACTAAGGTACCACACGAATCTCCACGTCCAAGAGGGATCTGGCTTCTCACAGTATGTGAAAGTATAGCAACGAATGTGCGTCTATCATGTCTGCGTCATTTAAACCCTCAACCAGTGGCGGCGCCACGATTTGAAAGTATTACGGCAAATTAGAGGGTCTGGGGGACGGAAGCTTTTAATAGACGAAACGTGGTACGGCAAAAGTATGTTGTTTCCGTACCACCTGAAAAAGTGGTACGGCGAACATAGACGGCGCCGCCACTGCCCTCAACGACCCTGGGGCATATGCACGAGTTTTGAATAATGTTAATTTAATGTCAGTTATAATGCAAGCCTTAGTTTTCACGCATTGATCGTAGAAAGTCTGTTGTGTATAAGGCCTATGCTTGGAAGGACCTATATTAGCCACCTAGGCCTAAGCGAAAACACTTTGAGTTTGAGATCTTCATGCTTACCTGTAGGCCTAATGATGTCTTTGAAGCTGCTGAGAGAGCTGTACGTCGCGGTTTCTACCATCCCAGGTTGGAGATTTCTTCGCTCAATGTGAACAGCATGTGAACTGGTTGTTCCACCGACGCAACTTAGAAGTTTCACTGTTGTCGACCAATCTTTTTAGAATAATCTACCTTGCAAGCTGCGACCTGAGCTTCGTAGTCTTTCGTTGTCTCATTTTCGTAAGCACTTGAAGAACATTCTGTTCGATCGTGGTTTTGTGTTGTCGGATCCGTAGGGATCCGTAGGGATCCGTAGGGATCCGTAGGGATCTGTAGGGATCCGTAGAGATCCGTAGGGATTCTGATTGTTTTACTTGAAGTGACGCTGTATAAATTTGCGATTAAATTGCGAAAACGATATAAATGTCTTGCACGAAGATTGATCGAGAAAGACGGAAGAGATAAGGGTGTAAAATCATTACAAAATATGCAAGTAAAGATCGAACTGTTTCAGTGGCGTTATCTCTAATCCGTAGACAAACGAGAAACCAGTTTTTCTAGCCTTAATACAGCATACTTTCAGTGCACGATAAAGATGTACACTGTACATTGCATTACTCATGCCCTGGATATATATAACAATGTAGTGCAGAAACTCGCTATTCAACGCACTGCAGGCCCTAACGTTAAACACTTTGTGCAACAATTGTGACAGACTATCTCTGCATTGGTGCACGTTGATTATTTCATAATCGTAATCTCCAAACTTCTAAAGCGAAACTCGAAGGCCAAGCGCTGGGCACCAGCCATTCACGAGCGCTGACAAAGACTGAACGCGAACAGCAATGAAATAGTTGAACGTCTCTCTCCGGTGTTCTGGTTTTCAAACACGTTAAAACTTTGGGGCAAAGAAGTACGAAATAAGGAGGAACATCCCTTATAAAACATATCAATAAACAGGCGAGTACCGGTAACGCTGTTTCTGTTGGCTTGCTTTCTCGTATGATTTGTTTAGAATGCTGTTTCTAACTCATCTATGCTTTACACCAGCGTTTCCCAAACTTTTTTGGCCAGGGAACCCTTCTCATCTTTTTGTATTATGGCGGAACTCCAACCTGAACTAAATTAATTTATCGAGGCATGCCGCCTGAGAAGCATAATAATATAGGCCTAACTAAACACACACCCATATAAGCAGTTTATAAAAACAATTTATTTTCTCTTATATAAAATATTAAAGTGTACAGTTTTAAGACCAAGACTCATGGAGCACAATATTGGGAGTAGGCCTACATGAATTTTAAATATGTGTACAGTGATGTGTATCTTCTCGTGACAATTTTTTATATAATTATTTGGTTTAACGCTAGAAAGCTGGATTCTTATGTCAGGTGCAGCATTTGGTCAATATAGGGCCTATATTTTTCGCTGCAGAATGCTTTGGGAATTCAGTTTCGCACAAATGCGTTGTGGCAAATAGCAGAAGCATGCTAACTGCGCATTTCGTGAGAGTGGGATATTCTTTAATTAGCCCGATCCAGAAATTGACTAACGAAAGTTCAGTGAAAGCCTGCTTCACTTGCGAGGCCGACGTTATCTCAATAAGAAGTTCATAATCTTTATTAGAAAAGTTTGCTGGTTTTTCGGCTACTTTGAATTGGTTTCGAATCCAGTTAATATCATCCTTCATGGGAGGAAAGTATTTAGCCAAGTTCACTTCCAGGTCGTGAATATGATCTGTAATTTTTGGACGAATATTTTCGTCGAGAACACAATCCACTTCAACTAAAGACTCATATAAGGTTAGAAAACAGTCCACGTTATTACTTTGAACATAAGCCCAGAACCCTAAAATTTCCATCCTTGAGCCAACGCTCCATGTCAGATTTTTATACCAGCAAATAAAAAAAATCGCTAATACTTTTGTACTTCTTAGACACTCTTGCGTTAAATCATGTTCGGATTCGTTTCGTCGAGGTACCGATAACTATGATGGCTACGTCCCTATTCAGACTTAAGCTCTGACCTACATAGGTATGTAGGCCTACAATGTATATTCGTTTATTGAGGAAACTGGTTGTCATACCGCAGCCAGGAACAAGCAATTAAGAAAAGACAGAGAAATGAACATTCAGTCGGATCAACAGAGAGCAATGCTCAGGACTAACGTCTATGAAGGTCTCTACAGTGATATCTACAATCCATATAGTTACTGGATAGCTAATGGGCATTGAAAGTTCGGATTATCGCTCAATGGGGGCATAATTCAAAAGAGACGACTGACGGCAGTTTCAAACTTTTATAAAACTTTTTGTCTATTTTTTAAAAACTGGACTGTTTTATTCCATTGAAATTTATCAATCAAAATGTTTGTAATTCCTATTTTTCGCGGAACCCTTGTTTTCACCCCGCGGAACCCTTGGGTTCCGCGAAACCCACTTTGGGAAACGCTGTATTACATCATCAAAAAGTATCAAATACTACAGTGTGGTGATGTTGAAGTACGGATAAGAAAGTCAACAGACCCTTCGCATGACCCAGTCTATTACACCTACATGGAAGTGTATGATATCATCAAGCGTTCACACATTGCCACTGGACACGGTGGACGAGACGAGATGCTTAAAGTATTGACTGCCAAGTATATACACGCCGACATAACCAGGGATGCTATCGAGTTGTACAAATCTCAGTGCATAGAATGTCTCAAGAAACGCGGACACCACGCTATCAAATGGGTACGACCGATAGTGTCGACGGAATATGGCTCACGTGGACACGTGGACCTGATTGATATGCAGTCCATGACAATTGTACAGTACAAGCGGATCATGGGATACCAAGATCATCTGACCAAATACTGTGTTCTTCGTCCGTTGTCTAGTAAGCGCACTGCTGAGTTTGCCTATCAATTCATGGACATTTTCCTATTGTTAGGAACCCGCAAATGTTACAGAGCGAGAATGGAACGGAAAGTCCTTGACCATTATATATTTTTCAGTTGTCACGTGTTCTGTGTTCATGAATAGCTGCTTTTCAATGCAAAAACGTCATTTTGCACTCCCTAGAAAAATTCCTGCAGACGCCCATGTGTACTACTGCTGTTTGTGTACGGCCTACAAAAACTGAGCAATGCCATTTATATTTAAGCATGCAATACAGCTCGCTCACAGAAGAAACACGAATGCTGTAAGAGTGAGACGTATAAATCACAATGTTATAATTTCAGTTATTTCTCGGTCGAATTTAACACGTGTCATGTTGCATACTTATTCGCTTATAGCCCTAGTGCTTAAAAGAATGCCGGCGTTTTAGAATTTTCTTTCCAGCCTTTTTTGTTCAGCAAAATGTCAATCATCTTCGCAACGTTGCTTATCCTTGCACGCTCATTCTCAATAAATAGCAGTGCACGATCAGAAAGCCTTTCCTGTATGTAATAATAAAAATAGTACGCAGCCCTTCCTACTACGCATAGCTTTGTCCCCATTGCACTCGAAACTCTGGGCCCCATCGACAGATCTGGCCGTGAATTCATTACAGAGTTAGGCCGGCGACTGACAACAATGTCGGGTGACCCACTCGAGACAATTCACTTGTTCCAGCGCCTCTCTATATGCACTCAACGATTTAACGCCGTCGCTTTTCGAGGCACATTTGCACAGTTAATCGTGGACGAGGACCGCTAAACTCTGGATCTTAACGCTTATAAGACAGTTTCAAAGTGTCTGATGGTTCATTTTAAATTATAAAATTTGTTTATAATAATAATAATAATAATAATAATAATAATAATAATAATAATAATATTTATTCTTTAATTAAGCGCCTGCAAACGCACTGCGCTGTACATGTACATGTTATGCGATAAATCTTAACTACTAACAGAACAGACAGCCTACAATACACGGCGTAAATTGCAGCCTACAAAGCATGTCCGCCTATGGGACTCGATCTCTGTACCTCTCGCACTCTACGCCAGATGTTATCCAATGCGCTATCGGGCCCCCCGACATTTGTTTCTCAAATAATTTTTGATGATTTTCAAATTTGAAAACAAGCGTTCCCATAATGCAAAGTAAGGAAGTAATGCAAGTGTGTGGACTGTCGAAACATTCGAACATCACACCTACTAGATCTGTCACCAAATGAGAAGGAATGTGAATTAGATTAATTGTAAAAAGAAACATTCAACTGTGGTAATAACAAAATTATCTGGTTTTCCTGTGGGCCTCTGGCGGTTGTGGGCCCGAGTGCCTTGCACCGCCTGCACATATGATAGCTGCGCCCCTGCAGATTAGATAATTCGCGATTTGGTTAATTCACATTAGATAAAACTTAATAGAAATGAGATTTGATTAATTCAAATTAGATAATAGAGGTGAGATCAATTCACATTACATGTAGATAATTGAAATGAGATTTGATTAATTCACTAAGGTAATTCAACTGAGTTGTTTTAGAAACTTTATTCGAATAATTTTCAGACAATCACAGGCCGGGCATGTCAAACAGTGGCAGAGTGAGAAGCGGATTATGATATTTGATAAAGCCGATATTGAACGGTGACAGGGCGAAAAGCGGATTAGGATATTTCATAAGGCCAACTTTGAACAGTGACACGGTGAGAAGCGGATTAGGATACTAGACAAGGGCAATTTGAACAGTGGCATGTTTGTACAAAAACATTGACATCATTGGTGTAAATTAACTTTCGTTGAGTCGAAGGCGGACCAAAACTCGGTCAACCAAGGCGCGGTTGATGATTCCTGCAACCAGCACCTCGTTCTGTCTTGTGTCGGCCTGTGCATCACGCAGAAGCGTGTATCGTGGGCCTGGAAATCGTGGACCCGACAGTTCCAATGGGTTGAACTCGGAGTCATAAATGCTGACGTCACTGTCAAGTTCTGACAGAAGAATCCTTCCGTGAGAATCGGCAATCATTCCTTTGGTTTCGGTAGGTAAACCCACGCTGGAAACACGAACGATTCTCCCACTTGATTCCATCTCCAGTAATTTCGCCACTTTGTTGTTGCGTGCGACCACGACAAGATTACCATTACGTTTCTGAAATACGCTGTTGATGGAACTGAAAT
>OY744611.1:53864609-53869609 GCA_963556255.1 Allolobophora icterica | reverse complement strand
CCGCTGCGTACGGACCTTGGGCAAGTCCTTCACTCGCAATTATTGCTCGTGGCGCTTCGGCGTGAAAATTCCGGCACAGTATCAAATGCTGTAGTCGGGAGCGCCTCTGAGTAGTAGTTGACTTCGAGAGGCGCTATAGAAATATCCGGAATAAATAAATAAATCGTCGTTGTCATCGGCATCTGCATGATCATCAGCATCATCATCACCACCATCATCATGATTATCATCACCAACAACAATATCGTCGTCATCATCATCATCATCATCATCATCATCATCATCATCATCATCATCATCATCATCATCATCATCATCATCATCATCATCATCATCATCATCATCATCATCATCATTGTCGGCGTCGTTATCATCATCATCAGCATCAACATCAGCATCATCATCATCATTGTTATCATCATCAGCAGCATCATTATCATCATCATCATCGTCGTCGTCGTCGTCATCTCCGTGATCATCAGCATCACCATAACCACATCATCATGATTATCATCACCAACAACATCAGCAACAACAATATCGAGAGTAAGCCTAGAATGAATCCTATCGCGAATGACCAATATGATACTGCGTACCTATCCAGTGCACATTAGTTACTTGTGTAGACTTGTCTAACACTCGTGAATAAGCTGGTGCCCTGCGCTTAGCTTTCGAGTGGCGCTTTAGAAATTTTGAGTTTCCGATTACGATTGTCCAGGTATGTTGTTCGTATGCGGGTCTTGTGGTAAACGTGATGGACTGTCAATCGGGAGCTCGGGATTCAAATCTCAGCCAGGGCAAGGATGTCGGCTTCTTTTTCTTAACAGCCATTTAAGTCCTAGGTAGCACACAGGGATTAAACTTGTTAAAAAGCCCATTTATTTAATGAACTAACTACTGATTCCTGTAAGCTCTGTGAACTTCAGTTCGAAAGAAGTTGTTCGTAAGCATGCTGCTTTAATGCGTACAGACAGCGGTAAGTCTGCTTATCACAAGATCAACCTTTTCCTTACACACACTTTTGGCCATCTTCTTACCTTTGACCTCCATAGCTACGGCTTCAACGAGGATACACTCAATTAGCTCCATCGGTAGATCTTCCAGCTACAGACAAAGAGGTCAGTGATAACACATCGGTTTACCAAACATTCAATGGAACTCTTTAGCAAAAAGTGAAACATTTGGAGGCAAAAGCATAACTCAAACTACAATATACGTAGCAACTAACACCTCAGCTCAAACTAAATGTAGATGCAGTACCGGTATACAAAGTGTATTGCTTTCAAAGGACAGAGAACGCAGGCCTGCTGCTACCTCTCGACGGACTAAGTGTGGATGAAGTATATAAAGTGTGTAGCCTGTAGTGGACAGTGATACCACAAAATCAACAACAAATGGAAGACGTCAAAGACCACTGCTGTCATAAGGTTATGCTCCCTCTAAAATTCGCCCTGGCGTTTATTGTAGCCAACGTCCCTAAACACATTCTCCGTGGACGGTGAAGTGACGTTTGATTTCGTTTGTTGTTTTTTGTCTGATTAAAACTTTGAAAGCGGAAAAGACGCTCTCCAAGAACAGAAAAATCCTCATACGCAAAAATTCCTCCCAATGAAACGTATCCCTCGGACGCACAAACATTATACGACCTAACAACTACTGAAAGATACGCCTGAATGCCTGAGGTACGCTGTAGCAATCTTTCTAAACAAACTACAATACACAAGCCATAGAAACACGCACTCTTAAACAAACTTCAATACACAAGCCATAGAAATACGCACTCCTTAACTAAAACCTAAAGCTAACTATGTACACAGAGCAAATAGTAACGTTCTATGGTCTGCCCCAGTCACCAGTCTACCGTGACTAATTCACTGAAACAGAGATTAGTCGTCGTAATGTTTCCCGTGTGTAATGTTCAATCATATAATATTAGTTCTCTTAAACCTCAAACGTGTCCTTCAACGCTTCACTGTTTCAACCTGTCCTCTCCGGTACACACGCGCCCATATCGTTCGCAACTCTTTCTATGGCGCCTTTCCCTGAAGACTACATCCTACCTGGTCTTAAATAAAGTCTTAACTGGCTGAACGTCCAACGCAATAATGCAAAAAGTCAACTAAAGTGATGCTATAAATTAACTGAACTGGTGCAAACGTGTGTCACGAAAAATCGGCTTAACTCGGGCTAAAATCAATTGAACTAGTGCAAACATATATCATGACCCCATCACATTAGTCAACGTAGAACGTTACTATTTGCTCTGTGCTTTGAAGGCTTTGCCCCTTCATACCTACGGGAGCTCTGTTGTCCCACCTCATGCTTGCAGCGCCGTTGCTCGCTCCGCTTAGCTGCGCAAGCTGAACTTACTGTGTCCCGCGCGGACAGCCATACGGCAGCGCCGTGCCTTCTCTGTGGCTGCCCCCAATAACCTGGAATGGGCTCCCTACCAAGATCTGTCAAATACCGATTGGTCATTTCACCCTGTTTCTTACTGTCCTCAAAACTGCGTTGTTCGACCGCGATTGGGCTGGGAGTGCTCCTGAGTAAACAGTCTTGAAGGGGCTCTATATAAAACTGCTCTAATGATAATAATATAATGAGGACTCTTTGAATGCAGGGCTTTGAAAAGGCAGCCCATTGTAAGTCCTCAACAACTCAGGAATTCCAACTGTGAAAAAGGTTGCTTCCAAATCGGTATAACACATTCCGCTGAGACGTTATTGACAATGTTCGTCCATCCACGTGATGTTCTGCCTCTTGTCTGAAGAACCTCGAATGTGCCTCTTGTCTGCAGAACCTCGAGTAATGAGTTCCCTTAGCGCACCGATAATCCGTCTTTCGGAACGCTTAGCATGACTGTTTACATGCCTCATGGGATATGCCCCTCCACAGGTGAAACACGTCTGTTCATTCAGAAATCGTTGTTGATCCGGTCTTTCCTTTATTGTTAAAACTGTCTGCCTGCTCCCGAACCTCTGCACAGCTCTCCATGTTCTAATCGCTCGGACTATGAAGTACAATTATTATTAATTAGTAACTTCTATTGCGCCGGTGTCTAATGCACAAGGCATCAACCAATGGCACAATAAAACCAAGCCGTAATCAGGTCAAAATCCAGAAGGTCAATGTCCGCATTGAATTTCCCGCGGCTAGCAACCAAACAGTTGACCACAGTGCTGGATACAACCGGACCATTGACCACCGTCGGAATGTTCGGAACAGTGTGTTGTCATTGGTCTGCTCATCCGGTCTCTTCGCATGCGTCAATAGCGACAGGAACCAACCCATTCTGTCGACGGCAGGCGCTGTGAGCAAGTCAGATTTTCCACGACACGACCCCAGGACATCCGGCAGCGTTGTATTGTACCAACCAGTCACCGCATTTCAAACATCCTCATGTCAACTGAACCCAAGCGAACGATATTGTCGAGCGAAACCAGCAGAGGACCAAGGTGAAACAACAAAGCGTTCCACCTTCTCTGGAACAGTAGGTCGACTCCATGGCGTCGTTTTCGGTCGATCCCAATTTGTAAGATCCCGTTCGTCGTAGTTTCACTGGTCCATTTTTTCACATTCGCCATCGTCGACTTTGTTTCCCAGGTTTAGTTAAAACGCATTACCTTCATTTCTCAAATTTATTTAAAACGTTTGCGAAGACCAGTAACAGACAATCTCTTGAAACGAAATCCCCTCATGCGCCCCATTTTCCTCCTTTTCTCTTACATCTTTAAGAATCACTTCACAGATACAAGTAAACATACTAAAAGCGTGGCCACCTCTGTCAACTCACCTTCCCACATGAGCACCCTTCGCCTGTTCACCATTCCTCCTAGCGAATATCTTCACAACTAACACTTATTTTAACCATTATGACACCTGAGCATGTAACACTGTAAGGTGACAACTCGCTCTTCTGTTGAAAACCAGCAAAGGATTAATGCATTTAGCACTAACTACTGATCAATGTCAAATTTAAAAACGGGTAAGTGTTTAAAAGGCTATTTGACTAGAGAAAAATCATGAAAAACAGAGATGTTTCAGGTACTGATAGGTTTCAAGTAAGTGTACAAATACTAAATAGAAGATCTCTGATGGAAAACATCAGACCATAAAAAATTCACAGATCGACTGAAGATGTATATATTTAATGGCGTGTAGCTTACCGTTTCGTCTGTTGTATCGGTCACTGATGAGAGTTTAGCACGTTTAGTACTGTCTTCGTGTTGGAATAGTGCTACAACAGGAATAGATGCAATTATGCCCAGGTTGTATTGTTCTGTATTGTGTTCGGACATTTATAAAGCTCTTCTAGCGGGAGAATCATACAGAAGCGCTCCCGGTGCGAGAGACCCCGAGAGAAAAAGCAAGTTTTAAGAAAGGTAAAAGATTGTTGTCTTAGAGGAGATACACTTGGCGCTACAAAAATGGCTGGGTAATCTACGTGGGTGACTGTCTACATTGGTATGAGCGGTACGTGTGTTTCATTCCCGATAGAGTTCGAATCCTATCAGTTGAACTCGTCATGGGTCCCAGCTGAAGCAATCGGTCTTCAGTACAGGTCCCTGGCCCAAGGATCCGGGGTAGGGGTTCTGCCAAATGACTGTCCCATCCTTTGCTCCCTTGTCGAGAGACCTTGATGGACCACGTGACCATACCCACGTGGGGGAAGTCCATATAAGCCTGGAATTTGAGGTTCGCAGCATTCGTCTTGCCCGGATCGCTGCGTGGCTGACTATTCTTCTAGATTCTGTATGGGGAGTTACTTCATCGTGGTATGTTAATTATGAATTTTACATTTACATTTTATTATTATATTTTCAATTATTTGTAACTAAAATTCATTTCTTTATTGAATTACTTTATATTCTAATCACGAAGTTCCGTTCTTCTTGTGACTAGTTTCCCAGGTTAAGTAACGTAATTATAAAAAGACGACGAAGTCTCGTCATAACTAGAATATCAGTTGTCACATTCATATCTGTTATGTAAATCATGAG